>JAQFZC010000196.1:0-68286 GCA_034695205.1 Dicyrtoma fusca | reverse complement strand
GTAAATGACACTTTTTCAAAACAGTCAAAACTAGTAAATAACACTTTTTCAAAACGGTCAAAACTAGTAAATGACACGTTTTCAAAACAGTCAAAACTAGTAAATGACACTTTTTCAAAACAGTCAAAACTAGTAAATGACACTTTTTCAAAAATGTAAAATACCTTTATGTGGAGTTGGGGCATATTGCAATTAAGCTGAGACTGGACTTGGGACACATAGCATTTACACAGACGATATGTATGTAGATGCTTCCGTAATTCTTGATTTTTATCTTAGACTTGCTTGTGGGGACACTTTAGCCATTTCATAGACACAGAAAAGGAGGTCAGGAGGAAATTAAGTCGTCCACGACGTCTACGTTTTTTTATATGTCTATACCCACTTGTACTTGATCGAAACTGGGACGGGATTCCGTTTCAATTTTACACAGATCTGATTTTAACTGGGTTGCTGATCTGACTTGTCTTCACTTGGCTATGGTATATATAGTATTCATGTAGGTATGTATGTATATACCGCAATTTTTCGATTAGCTACATACATGGAACCTACCTACATCTATGCTATGTAATTTCGGATTAGTCCCTATTTTGTTCCCTCTTTTGATTTGATGAAGAATCTGTGAAACTATTTAAGAAAAGCTTTCCCAACTAATCGGAGACTCGCGATTTAGGAACTGGACTTTCTTTGAATGGAGTCAAGTGAAAGTGAAATGAAGTAGACTAGGCACTAGGCATGTATGGCGTGATGTGATCAGTGACGTAATTGCTTTGCTTCCTTCCCTCTAGCAGGGAACAATCTTTATTGCAATAAAGCTGTCTGAACCGGTGTTGGTATACATACAACATCCTATTTACCTACTTAGGAACTACAAACTGCACAAACTAATCCATTGCACTCTGTAAGTCTATTTGTTGCTTGACACAAAAACAAAACAGATCAGCTACGATTCGATTATTCGATGGGTCACCACGATACACGAATTACATAAATATTTGGGTTGCACTAATTTTTCCTAGTTTAAGAAAGTAAGATAATTCGTACACTAATTAATTTAGGCTCAGTCTTACAATAAAAACTGTACTCAAGGCTTTTACACTAACTGAAAATCTGTCAGTCAGTGTTACTGGAATCATTTCCAACTCGTGGAGATGTTACTTTTATGTATGTATTAATGTAATGTAACGGCTTTATTGTAAAATTCAAAAGTGAAGTACTTATTTCCATGAATAGACACTAGATTTAGAATACTAGGAACTAATCTACCTGTATATAATTAATTATAAGTATTATAAAAGAGAAAGGTGTACTGAAACGGAATTATTTTCTCGGAAGTACTATGCATTTGTTTGGAAATTCAGACTCGTAGGATTCAATATTTTTGAAGGAATTAAATTACCAAAGTAAAATTGCTGTCATGAATGAATTTCAGAGGAAATTGAATAAATTCGTAGGTGTACTATATCTAAGTATGTATCTCAGGATTTTAAAATATTGTATGCCTATAGGTAACTACACAGGTGATTCAATGGATTTGTAAAATGAAATAAATATCCATCCTGGTTCTAGCGGCACTATTGAATTGTCAGTATGAATTCCTGTTCTACTACTGCTCTCTGTCCCAGCTTTTGTTTTGAAGGATCGATCATCCGAGATGGTCTATAAAAGGAATAATTACATTAGAATTTAATTACAGTTACGGGGAAATCTAATCTCACTCCCAACAACTCAATGGAGTTGACAAGCCTTTGTTGACTAGGTACTACAATAATCCACACCAGTTATACAACTCCCAAACGCTAGGAGTATTGTATGAGTGCAGACTGAATGTAGACGTATAGACACACACAAAGAAATGTGCTTTACCTATACGTCTGTCTCTGCGTCCCGACCATGCATCAATGCATACAATTAAATTAGAGAACTACCTTGTAGATTTGGTCAGTTTGAATTTTCTCCATCACTCTTTTACTCGTATTGCTGTCGCTAAATCCAAATCTAACTGCAGTTGTTCCTACGGGTGCGGTGTCTAAATATTCTATATATAAATATCTGCTTTGTGTAATTTTATGGCATAATTTCAAGCGACATGGAAATTGGGATGTTTTTACTACGAAGGGTCTATATTTATATATACCTATCTTCATCTTCTGTCTGCAGCTGTAGCAACCCCCACAGAAGCGGCATACATTCATAAATAAAATTAGATTAGCTTGATGTACTTTATAAACGATAGTCCCTATAGATATAGGTATAGAATGCAAAACAGAGCAGAGGTACAGAATCACATACATAGAATCATCGCTAGCGTATGTAGGTAGGCTTCTAAAAGTACTAGCCTACCCTATATAGGTAATGTACCTATATATATATATATATATATATATATATATATATATGAAATTAAATACATAATTGTACTGGAAAATACAAAATATTCGTTCTAAAGTTCATGTAAGTAATTTCATACAGCCCTTCACAGAGAGATAAACCCTCTTTATAACCCTCCATCTCGGAAAGACTCGTATAATTTTATCATTTCATCCCAGCTGGAAATACTAAATACGCATGTAGGTAGGTACAGCTTGGCTCTGCATAACGTAACCTTCATCTTTGACTAGCTTTCCTTTCTCCCGTGTCTAGTTACCTACCTCTGAATGAAGCAACCACCGTAGGTACCTACGCCAGTACTACGAAAAAGAAAATCCTGAGAGCTCAAAGCAAACTAAAACGAAGCAAGAGGATGATCCTATCTAGCCTAACAAATAAACGGCAACTGATAATAACAAAGTAAGGCAAAAGGGTACGGGAAGGGAAAGCTATGTAGTCATACATAAGCTATGGTCCAAGCCAGAAGCCAGTACAGTGCAGTGAAAGTAAGCTCAGCATATGGAAGACCAAGAATAAAAGTGGCCGATAAAAATATATAAAGCGAAAACAAACATAAAGGGCAAAATGGAGAGAGATAGCTAAAGATTTTAATGAACTTCCATTTAGAATTTAGAGCCTTCGTAGAATCCTAATCGGAATGGCGGCCCTGCGATGCACTTGCACACAGGAGTAAAAACTGGACGATAAGTAGGTATGTACTAACCTCTAAAAACTTTGCCGAAGCAGCCTTGTCCAATCTGTGTCATCATTTTGATTTCATCTGGAGAAAATATTCGGATAGACAGATCCAACGTGGCTGACTCATAGGTTGGATTCGTAATAAATCGATCTGGCAGAAGCCGTCCCCCCAATGAGCTCTTCATGTCCAGCTCAAACTGCAAAAGGAAGAAAGAAAAAAAAGCAAGGAATTCATTATAAAAATCCACTCATTGCAATAATTATAATTAAATTCATTATCAACTAATATTACAACTAATACGTCGATCAAGCCTTCCATCGATCCTTCCGTCATGTCCTTACCGCTTCCTGTGATTAAGACTAAAGTCTGTAATCCGATAATCCAGTGTTCATTTCATTCAAGCTGATTGAGAGCCCTTCAAAAGACGATTTATTACTCGATCCTCGTCTAACTTCCATTAGTATTACCACATGACAGGAGAGATCCAAGCTTTTTAATAAACATTCTACAATGTCTATTTGGAGATGCATGGGATGAAAGGAGACACCCAAAGAAAGGTGTAGTACTGTAGTACCGCACCCCTTGGATTAGGATCTCTCAATTTCATAGTAAGTGACGAGTGCAGTTACAAAAAGGTTCTTTTTTCTAAGGTTACATAGAAATGCCCTCTTTGGAAGACTAATTGTGAGTTGACGGTAGGCAATGTATTATACTTAGGAATCGACCATGAACTTGTACAAACATCTAATTAATGTTTAGAGAAAGATACGCTGCTGATGTGATAATGCTGTTAGAAGTAAACAATATTTTTTTTTCAAGTGGCAGTGTTTCATCTACCTAGCCACATCAGGAACGTCGACTGCGTCACAATATCTCAAAAGTAAGTGCTGGAGGAAAATTAAACCAAGTACAAATAGCAAATAGATACAAAGCTCACACTCCGACTCAAGATCTCAAGTTATCTTTGAAAGGTGAAAAATTATGGCTACGTTCAGGAATAACAAATAATCTACTATGTAGAGGCTCAAAGTCTACAGAAGATACAACACACTAGAGTGAGAGATAGGAGCCGATTCAATTTGAAATTTCTCTCAAACTTGACTTGACTTGGCTGGGCTTGACTTGACTTGACTCCTTAAGTCAAGGGTTTGTATAAAATATCTTCGTCTTAACAAACACTTTCCAGCTTTGTAGCTCCTAATGCCTCACGATCCCAAACAGAGAATCGCGTAAAGAAGGGGTTTAGTGTATCTCTATTCAGAGAGATTCAGAGAGCTAATAATATATGTAAGAGATTTCCCAGGTGCAATGGATTTAGCGGTGCGGTGGTGACAGTCGCCGGAAATAGAGTTGATTTATTATCTAGCAATGTGTGTTTGAAGTCGAATTTAGCTTTAAGTAAGAAAAAATTGATATTTACAGATATATACCTATACTGTTTTAACTATATACTATATATTACCTATGTATACTATAGGTGTACGAACAACATTCGTCCGTAGATCCTATCCTAGGTAAGTAAGCGGGCACTACGATCAACCTCCAGCTTTTACACTTTTATTCCTAGCCACCACGTCATTCACAAGGGGCTTCGCATGTCCGATTAGTCAACTTTTTTGATACAATCATGTCAACAAGTAGAAACCACACCAGGAGGCAGTTTCACTAGCAAATATGATCACTAATATGTAGTTTTGATGCAATTTCATTCCACTTTCGCTCTTTATTTTTAATTTGATCTATTTTCTATTTTTACGCTCGGTCATATGTACATACATCCTACGAACATTGCATCATTGATTGGTATGAACTATTCCGTAACAAATGAGTGACACTGTCTAAACCACAAAAAGGGCCAAACTAAGCAATAAATAATGAGACTGTAAAATCCTAAGGTTTCAAAGTTCAACGCTGCAGATTTTTAACCTATTCGGAACTGGGGAAACATAGAAAGAATGCTGAACAAAAGTGTTTAATTTCATAAATTTACTCTTTCAAAAGGGTCAAAACTAGTAAATAACACTTTTTCAAAACGGTCAAAACAAGTAAATAACACTTTTTGAAAACAGTCAAAACAAGCAAATAACACTCTTTCAAAAGGGTCAAAACTAGTAAATAACACTTTTTCAAAAAGGTCAAATCTACTAAATAACCGTTTTCAAAAACATTTAAAACTAAATATATTACAGTTTCGAAAAGGCTCAAATGTGTCACTATAGTGTGTACTGGCAATTCAAGTCTGCAACCCATATTCAACAAGTTTTCAAAAATATGTAAGTGGAACAAACTAACATTTTCAAAACTGCAACTAGGAAATTTTGCATCGATCAAAAGTCAAGAAATATGCGCCTCTTTATTTTATGTATAAAAGGCTTTGTATTTTGTATACATACATATGCACACATGTCACTTTGGGCTTTTGCGTCTTAAAACTGTAGATAATTATAGTGTATATTTTGCAGGTCTGGGGCCTGGGGGAAAAAAGGAAATAAAAATACTGGGCGAGCCAAGAGATGAAGAAGTTTCCTTGCGTCGGATAATTATACTGTATGGTCCTGGGCAGTACATATAGCTACAGGCTACTCTGTCAATGGATAGCCCTATATAGTCCAAAGTGTAAGCTCTCAATATACCTGCCAACTGTACACATAATAAGTGTAGGGAGAAAACTGGTGGATCAGCGAGCTCCTGGAGATTGCATGGAGATGAGGGTATTTTTGCAAAGCTGCTGTGTACTAAAAATATGCGTGCAGGATTTAATTCTGAAGCAGAGCTTCTTCCACTTCTGCACTTCTGCATGAGAATGATATATTGATCTGGTGAATGAGATTTAAACTTGAGCTATTTAACCACGTTCCTAATTCCCATGACACTCCTTCCTCTATACATGTACAACACAGTCAACAATTTCCCTCGTATTTTTTACTACAGTTTTTCACGGTCTACTTTCCATTGCATTGCTTTGCATTGGTGTGGTGTGGTGGAGTGTGGTGGGGTGTTAATATTTACATAAGGCGGATTATACAACCCTTGGTCACATTATATGAGATTAGAGCCTGTCTGTGTGCCTTACACCAAAGTAGTGCAGTGGATGAGTGCTATAGTCTGGAACTCTCTTCTTTTGAAGACGGAGTAAAGATTTGTCTGTGAGATGAAGATGTACCTAGGTAATCTTTTCCCACTGAGACAAATCATGCTTCAATAGATTACATTTCTAAATCCACCATCCGACATTTCCATTTCTAGAAAGAATGATGAGTCAAGATATTTTTAACGAAATAAACTAATCCGATGGCAATGATATTATTCACAGCCATGTTCCATCCGGTTACCAGGTAGGTAGTAGCTCTCTTGCCACTTTTCCACATGTCTTGTCTGCCGTCTAATTTTTAAAGTGGTGACACGAGAAAAATCGAGAAATTGGCCATGTAGCGTCTCGGGATTTCGAATTAAATACTCTAACGCTCCTTGACTTACACAGTCTTCATTTAATTAATGACGCAGACTGTGACTGGGAGTACCTGAGCTCAGCTCCTTTCATTCTCAAGATGTAAATGTTCCTTGAGCACCACTCAAATCTTATTCTGCAAGAAGCTATTTTAAGCTCAAGCCATAGACTGAATGAATGTGAATGGCCTTTCCACTAAGAAGCAAAGTGACGCATTTTAATGCGTGTGCTTTGGAATTAAATCCCCTGGTTTTTAGTCAAAATTGAATGTGCATCATTTTGCTTCTTAAACGACGGTATGACTCACACATTTAAACATATTTTAATGAAAATATAGCAAGTATCATTCGCTCTTTCAACTTTTTTCGTTAAAAATTCCGTTCCGGAAGTTACTAGCTTCTTTTTATGGGTTTCGAAGCTTCGATACTGACATCTGAATCCTGGATTTTTCTAAATGTTTATAGATTTAATTAAATTTTTAAGATCAAAGTAAACAGGAAGATATGAAAGATCATCATTTTTCTTCGTAGTGGTCACATCTGACAGAAAAAAAGACGGAACTTCCGTGTCAAACAACGAAATAAAAGTGAAGAAGAACGTTACGTAAACCTAGTAATCTACGATAATATGTAGGTACGTGAGTACTGTGCCATTTAATACGTTTGAAAAAGGAAGAAGTCTTTCAAATTGATTACAAAAATTGTAGAAGCAGAAGGCCCATCAAAAAAAAGGGAGGGGGCGGGGGGGTGGTAGTTAGAAATCGAAGAAAAAATAAATGAGAAAATATAATGGAGCCTAGGTTCTTTGGTTCTTTTTGGTCGAGTAACTTGAGACGGTGAATCCGTAGAATTAGGGAAAACTTGAAAGACAGGCATCTTACTTTGGATTGCTGGCTCTTCTGTATGAGACGCTTCAAGGATTTCCTTTTGAGGAAGCAAACAAATGCTGTGAGGATCGTCGAGAGAAGACATAATGCCAGGATGGTGAGGGGGATGGGTGATGGTGATTCCCAGGGCGTTTGTGTTGTTCCATTACCGTGGACTACCTGTTGATTCAAAGAGTCAAATGACACAAAGGACCCATCAGCAACGGTCAATATTTCATATTATTTCTCCTATTATAAAACTTCTACATCAATTCATATTTCGTCTGTCATAACTCATAACTCATAACAATTTATCATTTAAAAATAATCAAAGTAGGCTGTCTAACTTAATTTTCAGTATGCAAGTACCCAGAAGATTAAAATCTGACGAATTATTTAATTAACAAGTCAAATTTAACAGCCGGTCACTGAAATAAGACGAAAAAATAGTTGACGTCATTTCTTTTTTCTTTGTGAATCAAAACTGGAAGCTTTTTGAATTTAAACTTTTCTAATTTCCATGGATATTTCAGAGTCTTGAATGGAAAGCTGAAGGGAAGCCAGGGGCAAATTTACCCTTTTTATATGTAAGTAGGCATTTTCGCATTTTCTATACCATTTATTTGTGATGTGATAAAAATGTGAGTGACTACATATATCTGGAATCCATATTACAGGTAATAAAAACGGGAGAAAATTAATTTGGAAGACAGTTGAGAAACTTGAGGAGGGACGTTCCAAGCATTGACTGACTGACTGACTGACTGGCAGTATAATTTGACTAAACAGCAACAGAGCAAAAGCAAATCGATAATATTACGTTCAGTCTTGACTTACTAGTTAATCCAATGTATTCCAAGCACATAGCTTGGATCTAGTAATCTACTGTCTAGTATTTCCACACAAAGCTCGGTCTATCAGTACAAATATAGATCCTAGTTTTATAGTGGAAGAATTGAAAGAATCTAATTGGAGGTGTACATGTAAGTACTAAGTGAAATGTTCCTTTCTTTCCTTCTTTCACTGGATGGATGGTTGTATTGAGTAGCTCTGCTCTGCTCTCTGCGTGCGTTAGCTCATCTGTGAGTACCCGACGCTGCTCACTTCACCGGTTTAGAAAGCGGGAGTCGAGCCATAGCCTTCATCAATTCACCACACTGTCTCGTTTCGACTTTCGATCGTCTCTGGCCTGCCTGTCTGTAATAAGATTGTCGCTTGCCTTCATCATCGCATCGTCCAATTGTATACGGTTTCAGTTTTGGACGGAGCTTATGAAACTGTTCTGTATCCCTAGATTTGATATTATAATGCCTTTTTGACAACTAATGGCCATCACAAAGGGAAAGCTAGTGTTATGTAGGTACTTACTGCCTGAGTGTATTTCCTATGCCACTAATTATAAAACTGGCAAACTTACAGGATACTATGTTCAGCTAGTTCCGTTCTTTCATCAGTGCTATAGTGCCTCGAGGTGGGATATAGCGTCAGTATGAGTTCCAGTGCCTAATTGTATTGTAGCTTAGTACTTGAGGGTGATTTTATTGTACCTAAATACATACTTGTATGGACAGGAAATTAACACTAATGAGAAAGAAGCCTCGCTGAATGAATCCAAATCAATTTCCTTTTGCAGTTTTATCCTTTTTACTCTTTGAAGATTGGTCCGCTTGCTTTTTTTTCTTTCTTGAGGCAAAGGGTGATCGTTGCATGTATGTATGTCCATCGCCCATGGCTCTAATTATTATTAGTTCTGTGACTGTACGGGACTAGTTAGCTGTTACTGTTACTGTTATTTAACGACTGCCGTTTAGAAATATAGTGCATTTCCCGGGCACAATGCCCTTGGCCTTGGTCTGGGTATATGTAACTTGTTTTTAGAAAGAGTTTGCTCAAATTGAGTATAATTATCCTAAAAATAGTATTAGCCGTAGGGAAATCTTACCTTAACGTTAATCGAATCTGCTTTATCGTGTCCATTGCTTATATTGAAGTGCTGTCCCGCTTCGTTAACTAGAAGGATAGAGAGAATTTTATATTTTTTTTTGGCATGGTATAGGCAATTAATTAGTGGTGCAACTGCAGCTCATTTCAGTAGCAGTGAGGGGAAAACTTACGCATAGGGTCAGTGTGTGCTTGGCTATGATTGACCTTTGACACTGGGGGTATAAAAGGTGTGGAAATTCAAAGCCAAAATCAAAGGGAATGTGAATATACTATACTGACTTGTTATGTGTGTATGGTTTCGTTCATAAAATGATGCGAGGTTATGCAGAGTGTCTACAGGTACCTGTACATTCGGCAAATCTGCACAAAAGGTTACGGCAGATGAGCCACCGAATCCATTATACAGGTCACCCTTGATTTAAAAAAAAATCAATCCCAAATTTCCCAGAAGAACCTTGATAAGCCCTGCACAAAGGTAAGTAGATATGTATTTCCAACGTACCTAAGCAGATTTGAAATTGCAAAAGTTTTCTGTCCAAAATGATCTGCCTTTGTTTGTTAGGCGACAGTCATTGGCATTGTGATTCGGGTTGTAATGTAGATTTGAGGACACAGTGAAATAGGCTTTAGATTTTGAATACTACTCTTAACTGTTGAGTACACATTTCTTTTCTATCATCCATATTCCAAATTCTGAATTCAAACATTATGTTCCAGGAATTCGTGGAAGTGCAAAAGACACGCTTTTATTATGGTTATAACGGCTGTTAGACGTTCACGTTCATACAAATGGGTCCTGTGAGCGCGCAGCCACATAGAAATACAGAATGTACTTAGATAGGTACATACATACATAGTGTTTTAGTGATAGTGAAAGTGATAGTAATAGTGAAAGTGAAAGTAAATCTAGACTCTAGAGCCTGTACGCTCCGCTCAATGAAAATAAAGTTGGGATTTGGGCTGTATAAAAAAAATGTATAAAAATCCATCTGGTTCTTTCATCCCAAAATATTCCCAAGTTTATTCAAATGAAAACTGTAGAAGTGGATCGTCAAAGTCTTTTAAGGATCTGCCCATTGTATCATACTTCCTTTTATGAACTGCCATAGAGAACGTGATATAGGCATATTATTATGTATACCAGTAAGCAGTAGACACTTTTAACTTTTCTTATTATGCCTACTATGTATAACAAACAAAAAATGGGACCATAGCCTTGGTGAAAATTGAAGTCTTTCCCGGCCGACTGGGAGAAAGTTTGAAAAATATGTAAAACTAGGTGTAATAAATTATTGAGAGGCTAAAGATGGGAGGAGATTGATGTCAGAGCTGTAGAAGGAAATGTAGGTGAGCGTGAAAGGAATGAGAATGAAACTACAGAATAATCTTCAATGTATGAGGGAAACAAACAAAAAGGAAAATAAACTTTTGAACATTCTTTGCCTAATTTCTTATGGAAACAAGCTCAAAAATTTGAAGGGGAGAAAATACACTTTTATAATTCTCTTTTGCATCATTCCTTTTTTTCTTACCGACAATTCGACCGCAGACCCACCCTTCCTCGGTAACGTCTGGAACTTGGAGCGTATGGGAACATAAGCATCTGTAGGTGCCCGCTTTTTCGGGTGAATCTACACATCCTGTCTCCATGTTGGGCCGACAGTGCTCATGACCTAGTGGGGTACACGTTCCGTTTCCATAGGGTGCAGGATAGATCTTTGGGCCTTCCTGCTGCTGTGCGGATCCAGCTAAAATTAATGAATTTAATTAAAATTGAATTAATCGATTAAAATTAAGTATCAAAGTGCTACTCACAAACTATAAAAATATTTACCATGACCATTATTTAATTACTACTATTAAGTTATGTGTATATAGGTTAACTCCCACCCCGATGACAGAATGGCTTTCAAAAGTGTTTATACTACGAAGAAACTTTTTGAAATGGTCTTGAAATTAACATTTTCAAAACGGTCAAAGCTGCAAATCAGTGTTTTTGAAAAGGTCAAAACTGCAAATTAGCTTTTCAAAAACGCACAAAAATAGTGTCAAACACTTTCAAAAAGGTCAAACTTAGAATTTAATAAATGCACCTTTTCAAAAAAGTCAAAAAATATAAAATAACATTTTCAAAATGGTCAACACTTGAAATTAACATTTTCAAAACGCTCAAAACTGCAGATTAGTGTTTTTGACAAGGTCAAAACTGCAAATTAACACATTCAAAAACTCACAAAAATAGTGTCAAACACTTTCAAAAAGGTCAAACTTATAATTTAATAAATGTACCTTTTCAAAAAAGTCAAAAAATATAAAATAATATTTTCAAAATGGCCAACACTTGAAATTAATATTTTCAAAAAGATGTCAAACTTAACAAAACTTAAAAGTTACCGTTTCAAAAAGGTTAATATTATTTTGACTACTTTTGTAGCCGCCATCTGATCTAATCCTACCTTTTCACATTTCACCAGACCAACTATAAAAAGAAGGACGCATCACCCAGCTTCTTCCTAGAATACTAGAATCCTCCTACGTAGTCAACTCGATTATAGTTTATTTTATAACATGTTCCTTTACACTAGTAAATAAAGGTATTTTCTGTACCTAGCTATTTGTTTACCCTTTTTGCCAGTCTCATAATTCCCTATATCCAGAACCCAGACCTTACAAATCCTTGTAAAATTAGCCTCAAACTTGAAGGCTATTCCGTCTCTCCTTCATCCTTCAATGCATCCCTACTGTGCCATGCACCAACATTTATGTAGTCTTTAATGGAAGTATTGTTGAGCTACTTTTTTTAAATTCGTCAGTGTTTCAACTCTATCATATTTTCGAACATGAGAACAACAAATTGCGATGTGACTTTTTTTGTGTGTTAATTGAAATTGCATTATTTCTTTGAAAAGTTGAAGCCCCAAGGGCATAAATGTAGAATTTGAAGATACATAACATGTTTTCACTTTTTATCGTTCCCCTTCAAGCAAACAATATTTGTATTTATTCTCGTGTATTTTTGGGCCTGTCTTATGAGTCTACCAAGAAATAACGAGTTTTGAGGTCGAGGATGCTAGTAAGTAAAGATCGACAACACCATTACTACAGACCTACGTGTACATACATACTATACAGAATAGGCTGGAACAACATTAAGCTTTAAATAGGAAAAAATATTTTCTAAATCCCTCTTCCAGTCAACGATCTCACGTACCTACATTCGGCTCCCTTCATTGTGATTGTGTTCTGGTGTTGTAAACAAACAAGGAAACTTATAATAATTGACTGATGCATCGAGCGTCGAGGGAGCAAAAACTTGCAATCTGTAGTAGCCACTCTGTTGGGTATATGCTCTTGCACATACAGAGTGGAACTATTCGTCACAATATTTGTATTATTGTCTTTCTCCTTCAAAAATAGACAGACATTGTGTGTGTGTGTGTGTGTGTGTGTGTGTGTGTGTGTGTGTGTGTGTGTGTGTGTGTGGTGTAGACCATAACGAAGGGCAAGGCGCATTGCAAATACAGGTTTTTGTGTCTGTCTAGCATGTGGCAAATGACACTGGCAAGATATGAAAGTTGGAAAAGAGTGAGTAGGTAAACGGAGAGACGCCCACGCCCGCATTTTTCCCTCAATGAACGAGTAGTGTCCCGGAATGAGGAAAAACATTCCAATTCCAATAAGTTTTTGAGCTCACCAAATGCAAACTAATTGTACATAGGCTGTATACAGTATAGTTGTAAAGTTTCGGAACAAGTACATAGTACAAGTCAGAGAAAAAAGAAATTGAAAAAGAAAAAAGGAAACGTAGAATAAAACAAGAGCCACGTCACACCCTTTCGCCTTCTTTTTCTTCTTTTTCTCCTTCTTTTGGTGGCTGTCGAGTCATTGGCATGGGATGGGATAAGATGGCATGCTCATAAAATAAAACTAATGTGTCCGTCCGTCTGTCTTTCCTTCCTTCCTTCCTCTTTCCTTTTATCAAATACAAATATACCGAAAATGTTCTCTCGCCCTAATATTATTCTGACAGCAATAGCAATGAAAGTCCTCTTGTGATAACTATTAAGTCACCCCTAAAAATAAAATGGAAGAAAAGACTGTACACGGATGGATGGGTGGGTTTGTATACAGAGTAGTTATGTAAATATGCATGGAAATAATAATTGTAGGGGATGGCAATGACGTCGACGTTGCCGCAGTTCGTATCACACACACACACACACACATTGACCACATCAGAATCTACAATAAATAATTCTTACAATAGCAATACATAGTGTAGGGAAGGCACTACGAGTAAGTGGGGGACGTGCTAACACATTTTATCACTCCACTTCCAAGATATGATCCCTCAATTACGCCACATTATTCATTACTAAATTGATTCAGATAGAATAGAAAATAATAATATAGAATAGAAGCTGCGTGGAATAAATTAAAGTAGCGAGTACATTTCATTTCCATGTAGGTTACTGTCATTAGGGACCGAGGCTCAATCTCTCTCTCTCTCTGTCTGTGCCTGTGTGTCGGTCTGTCGGTCCTTGAAAGTTAAAGTAGGTGAATTAAAATAAACTGTGTATGTAGTAGGTGTCCAGACTGACTGCTTTCCCTTAACTTGACTGGTTGTATTATGTAACGAGTTAGTAGAGTAGAGTAGAGAGTAATATGGAAGTGTAGAACACTCGATAAAGAGCAATGGATAATGTTCCATCTAAAAGTCTATGTCTTCTGTCATTCACAAGTTTAAATGGAAATGAAAGCCGTATGCAAATCGTTCGGGGCTTTTTCGGGGATTCGGGCTACCGTTTTTGTCATTGACTTGACTAGCCAATTGAAGCCATGCGAGTCTCACACTATACATACCTAGTTAGTACTGTGTCTTGTGTCTGTCTATCGAATGAGATGAGTTGAGGTATCTCACGTTATATAGTAAACATGACTTTATACTTCATTGCAGTGAATGGAACACTTTCTCTCTCCGTCCCTCAGGAATTCCCATTTCATTTTACGCCAGGAAAACATGGGGGATGTGTTGTAGAAAGTTTGGCGATAGTAGTTTGACTGTGCAAATGAGTCATATGGACTAAAAGTACATACCTACTTACCTATGTATGTACGTGGTAACCTTGCAGAGCCCAATGCCGAACTTTGGGTACAGTTTGTACCCAAATTTCGCAGAAAAGTTCAAGTTCGTCTCTCAATTCAAATTCGAAACTAAGTAATGTTTGAAAATTTACTATAATTTTACAATCCAATTTATTTTAATTGTTCAGTTCCGTTGGTTGAATTATAGCTATATGTATATATAGTATATATTGATGCTGTAGCGGTATGTTAGTTGTTATTATTATTTGAAATATTATTTTGTCATTTTGAAGTGCCATTTCCATAGTCAGTCTTGACTAGCCGAATCGAATACTGATTTAATTAGACCGTAGCTATGAACGAACGAACATGTTCAATAATTTACTCTGCTGAAAATAAAGTAAAACAATTTATTCTAATTCTCCTACCTACCTAAATCCTACTCCTGTGTATTTATTCCTAAGTTCCCTAGTCTTTCTTATCAATATATAGTCAACATATGTTTAAATCCTAGTTTTTCTATTTCTACATCGATCCTATTGTTTCTTTCAAACAAGAATTCAATTGTTCTTGCTTTTTGGCTATGCACTATCTTACTTCCTTTGGGTTGTTGGTAAAAAAAAGAGATGTATGTATCTATGTCGGTATAGGGATGTGTAGCATTTCCAGTGAAATAATGAAGGAGAAAATGCGTAAAAGCTTTCTAAAAGAGCTTATGTATGTACATATGTCTTTCGGAACTGTCCTTGATTAATGACTAACATTGAACTTGAAAGAAATTGAAGGCTATCGCATATGTCCATCGAAGAAGCCCTTGCAGATGTGTAATATCATGTAAAATTATGATAGCAAAAACTCCGATGCGCAAATAGTTAATAAAAATAAGTAAAGCAATACTGGTACCTATAGTAATTTGATTTCTTTGAAAAAAATGAAGAAGCTCTCATCATATTTCTTTTGTATAGACTACTGGCTCTGAAAGCCGTCTGTCACTCTTCCGTCCATCCCCGCTACGTGGAATTCCTCTAACGATGAAATACCTATACCTTTTTTTTTCTTATCAAAGTTTCAAATTGCCTTTCTCCATGGATTGAATAGTTATTTTTTGAAGGATCTAGGTCTAGGTGTACTACTGCAAGGCTGGTAAGAATTTCAATACTCAGTTCCCTATTCATTTCCTTCAGTTGGGATTGGGAGTCATAATTCGATGCGAACAAAGTCTCTGTTTAGTCAAGGAGACAGTTATGGGTCCTTTTGAAGATGGGAAAGACTGGGAACTGCGTGGGGAAACTTTGATTAAATGGATGCAGATCCGACATCCGACCATACCTACTGTGCAGGACTGAAATGCAATATCCGCTTGTGGAGTTCGTTAGGTTTTCAGGGTCCGTGACTGATTGTTTTGAAGTGGCATTATAGGAAGAGGAACCTTGCACTGCAGTTGGGCTACAATGAATTATCTTGAACAGTCTAGTTCAAAGAATCATCAAAATCAAAATCCAGCCACTATTGACTATACTACTACGACGAAAAGGAAAGGAGTTCCCAAATAAGGCGAAGGCGATACTATGCTATGGGACCAAGACCAAATCCAATTCAATAGCAAAACTAAAATTGTCAACAAATATCGTTATGGCATCATAAATTGTCAACTGATAATTTGAATTTCCATGGAGGCTCCTTCTTACTATCGCCCTCATGCTTCTCTACACTGTTTTGTCTTCTCTTGACATGACAAGGCTAACGATGTAGCAGAAAATGGCAGGGGAAAGAGGACCAGGGTAAAAGGTGGGATCTTCTATTGCTATTGCTATCTCAATCGCTGCTACTATTACTATTATACAATACGTATTTCGGCATTTCCTCCGCCTCGGATTTTCAATCTCCAGTTCCAATTCCGGTTCAGCACTAGTAAGTTTGTACGTAGGTACATACATACTTGAGTACACTACATACATATGTACCTACTTTGTGCATGCATTTACTTACTTACTTGACTGGCTATACTGTGCTATGCTATGCCTTGAGTTGAACGAGCGTGCTCGAAAAAGTCTCAAAGTAAAGTAGAGGCATCGTAAAGGCAAAGTGGGGAGAATTTGAGGTCCACATAAAATTGTATTGGAAAGGCGTTCTCATTCTATCTAACAATCCACAACTCGTTGACGTGGGCTGTAAAAAACGTAAAAACGTTACGTTATGTTGACTTGGACCGAGAAAGTTCACTACACTACTTGAGTCTGTGAGCTATTGGAGTATCTGGGGGAAGTATAATTGCCCATAAAGAAACACGCAGGGCTGATCATTGAAGTTCTGAGCTGATGAAAAGTGTCAATATACAAATACACCTACTTAGGCTACGTCCTACAAGACCTGTAGACTCAGTACAGCATGAAATTAATAATATATCTGTCAGATAGGTACCTACTTTATATACATATTACATTCAGACAGTCTTAACTATGAGTAGTTTCTAGTTTTCTAGCCCACATTTTCTAAAAGGGAAAAATGACGTATGCTATGTAAGGTACTTACAAGATTCCTTTCAAAAATGGTGCTGGGGCGAATGATTCTGTGCTCCTGTAGGTAGATATCACATTTTGCATTTTTGAAGAATGTTTTCAACTTTTTGAGACGTCAATAGTCTAGAGAGTCTAGAGTTCTAGAGTATGTATCTCCATTGCATTATTGCACATGACTGATTGTGAGTTTGGTGTGGCATTAATGTTGTGGTAGGAAATAACTGCCCGTCATAATACACCTTTAATAGTCAAATCAATCGGTCGGTAGCCAGAACCAGTATTTCATCTTGCGCTGCCGTGGCCATTCTTGTTGCTGCCCTCAGGATATTGCGTTCCATTTTAAGCTTGCAAAATAATTTGAACGCTATCCCTGTGTGTTTGTAGATGGACTTACGCTACATATGTACATAGCTTCTGTTTGGTTATTGAATTAGCTAATGCATTAAATAATTTCAACTAGGCAGTTAATCCCTCCACTGAATATGTATAGTATGTAAATGGAAGCAAAACCATAAAGAAGGATAAAGGGTATATACATACATATAGGGCTGCCTTAGTTGTGAGTTTGGCGTTGCCGAACTAATGCAACTGAGAGATGTATGGGAAATTTACAAGGCCACATGCACTGCTCAACAGATACTACGGCTGTAAATAGTGAAGGCAATAAAGGCCGTTTGTACATAGTTTGGACTGACCAATGGAAATGAGACAATGGTGCTTTCCCCCTATTTTCTCCATACTTTGGCCAAAGTTTATGGCTGGATTCGAAATTCAAAGTTGGAATGACGGGACGGCTATGGCAATGTTCGTCAATTCGTTCTTACAACAGAACCAAAATGAATTAGATGGGTAAATAAAGAGCATTATGTACTGCGTCGTTGCTTCTTATTATTTGAATACAACTACTACATACATCTGCTATGAATTCGCCATACAGTGTACTACTCTATCTAACTCTAATCAATCTTTGGACCTTAAATGTACGTTTATTCTATACGCCATGATGGAGGCATGCAGACAGGCGCATTTCTTGTTGCAGTTGCAGATACATACACATCTGTTTGTGTGGTTATTAAAACTCTTTGCCGAAGCAAGATTTCAACAAAATCCTATCTCAAACCCTATAAGCATTCTATTCTTTGAAAGTGGTGAAATTTGAAACAGTGTTTGTAGTAGGGCTGTGCTGTCGAGTAAAAGTTGGTAGTGAGTTTACCTTCAATTTCTTACAAATACAAAACGTGAGATTTACACTTTCTTTCAGAGTGTAAAACATACATATGCTTCCGGCTTGAAAAGATGCGAGCGCTTCCGTACTACGAAATTGCAAAATGATGAACGCGCTATTTTCGTTGCGTGCCTCAATTACCTCTATGTGCTATATTATACAGATATTTTATGCAATTAAAGTCGGCACGTCCTCCCTTTCAATTTTCATCCTGAACACACACAATCTTGTCGAATTTGAGTTAAAATTATGTATGGACGCTTTAAACTCTTCAAAGGAGATTGCTTTACTCATATTATGATTTCATTTTCTTAGCCTCTATTTTTTTTCATTTAATTTCAAACAAGGCAAGGGTTAGAATGGAAGATTTCTCTCTCCGCTCAAGATTTCGCACGTTTGCACCACCTACCAACGTAGGTAGGTACATATTATGCTATAATTATTAAAACACCCCACTCTTTTGCTCAGTTTACCTAAGAAAGCTCCCGGAAGCCCGAGGCTGTATCCTTTTTAGCGAACAAGACATATTCAAAATGGGGAAAATAGCATTAATAAAGGGAGGATGGAATGAAATTTATTTTCAAGCTTGCCAGCGGTTGATATTTTATAATTTTGAATAACATTTTGAAAATTAACTCAACTAGGTTCCTTTTCCAGTGCTTATGGCCTACACAGCATTGAAAGTTCCCCTTGAAGCTATCATATAGAGAAGGTGAGCTACGAGCGCCTTAGTCTTAGGTATACCTATACCCATGAGTGTATCAGTTTGAAGTTAAATCTACAAGTAAAATATATATTCGGTCTCAATCTTCAAATCCAAGACAGTGCAGTGGCTACATACCAGATAAGTAGTGAGGTTGGGCACAGATTGAAACTTGTGGGTTAGTTTTCATTTCTCATCATATTATTATCTGAAGATGTAGAGTGCCTGATTTTATCTTCTGGTTCCGTCCCATGGTCTCAAGTGCTTTCCTTGTCAGATCGTCAAGACTGATGTATGTGCCTACAACACTTCGCTTAACTCCTCAGCCGAACACGACCAAAGCAATGTCTAGTAGAGATTCCAATCCAATTCCCGCACACCAGATTATTTCAATTTCCGTTGATCTTTTTCTTTTTCACAGCCCGTGCCACTCTGCAGAGGCTTCCACAAATACATTGTAGTCAGTACACACAGTACACACCCGTAAGGTACATTTCCATCCTTGTTACAGCTCTATCCAACTAAGCCATAAGTTTTATATTTTATCCCATCATCTTTTTGAATAAAATAGTCCGGAGGGAAAAGTCAATATAATAATATTATCACTACTACTGGCGTCAGTATCGGTAGCACACTTCTCCAGAACAAGAACCAGATTTTCCAGGATTAGAGCTGAAACTATGTACAGTTAGAGCGTCACGCTCGCAATTTCGGTCCCACAATGCTACAGTCAAATGTGCCCGTGCCAAGCCAAGGTGTGAAGTGCCAGCACATTTACACACTACAGTTACACACTGACTCCAGATTTCAAGATCCGCTCTTGCTTAACAAACAAAGATGCTGTTTTGCCGTATGCACGTACGTACTGAACGTGGATACGGAGTTCCCCTGTGAGACTGTGAGAAGAATCCGTATTCCGCCTCAACCTTGACGCCTTCATTTTGTAAGGGATTGACATGGGCAGCACTATCGTCCTAAAGGGAAAGATCCGTTCCTTTTTCTCGTACCTTCTTAACTAACTTGAATTCCTTTCTTTGGGGCTTAATTTAAGTCAAACAAAAGGGGAAAAAAGGGGAGCAATTTCTATTTCTTGGAGAAGGAAACAAGAAAGTTAGTGTGGGCATGTTTCCGTAACTTATCAATTTGTGGGGTCCAGTGCTGAGGTAAAAACAAAATACTGAGAAGCCCACGCACTTACTCTTACAAGAACTCATACCCAACGAAAGGGAAAGGGAAAGGAAAAGAAAGGGTGTGGTGTGAAAGGTGTCCTTGAAAACTGGCTGGCCGTCCCAGTCTTCCCAGTAGCAGCAGGGTAGGTAAAAGTCATAATGAGTTTCCTAATGATTTTTAATGGAAAAATCAGTGAATAGTTTCTTTGCGCTTGGGATTCTCTAGAATTGGATTTAAAAACAGCTGATAGCTCAGTTCCACTTAGGCTATAGTGCATACATACCTACCTAGGTGTACATACGCTGTTCATGCACACGTGGAGATATACCTTGTAGTTTTATAGAGATTGATGGCAATTCCACTTTGTAAGTTAAACTTACTGTATCTAAGGAGCTGTGAAGATAGCCCTTGGGGTGACGTGACCCTGGCTTTCTAGTTGGTATTCTTTGAACATAACGAAATATCTAGTAAGCATTGCCAATACTTTATACATGTTTCTTCCTTCAAATTGAGAGAATGTAAAAACAAAAAGAGGCCACCACGAAACTTTAAACAAGAGTAGGTACACAACCAATCGACGCCGGTAAGATTACGGTATATGTACAGAGATGAGCCCCATTACCCGCTTCTCTGTTTACCTTTGCCCAGATGAGCCCTCAGAGTGAATACCGTATTTTACCAATTAGTTGCCTCGGCAAATTCTACAACCGGCAAATATCTGACACCCGGCTATTATTTGAGACCTGGCTTTCATTGAAAAAACTGAATAAATTCACTATCACTCAAAACAGTCGCAGATTTTTGGACCCTGCAACTATTTGGTAAAATACGGTATACTGACATCCTTCCTTGCTTACTTTCGGCCCCCACAATAATTAGACAATTATTAGGCAGTGTCATTGGGATGAGATTCGAGAAAAGAGAGAGAGAGAGAGAGTGAGAGAGAGAGAGAGTGAGAGAGAGGCAAAGTGTTTTTCTAGCAACTTTGATAAAAACTGTTGACACGACGACGACGACGACTGATGAGCATTTTAGGGAAGAAAACTTGGTAGGGAGTAGAAGTCAAGATTTGGACTAAGAAATACATACATACAAAGATTGACTGCAAGCCCATGAATACATATTATTACAAGGCTTTCTTCACTCTCATTCAGTTTCATCTTGGAGCCCCATCGTTAGCTTCTGTGGCTGACGTTGATGCTCATTTTTACTTGGGCTCTCTGTTGATCTTAGTATGTTAATAAATGGGGCTGTCGTGTCGAATGGAAAGATCTGGTTTGAACTTGAGACATGACTCGAGGGGATTCAGGGGCAGACAGTTCCATCCAGAAATGACTTGTTTTTCAGAGCCATATGCTTATATGTACATGCTAACCTCCACAATCCGTGACCGTGGTGTAACGTCATTGCAGAGAGAGATGATATTAAAACCAAAAACCAAAGCCAGTGTTGGTAGTGTGAATGTGAACTTGAGAGTATCAAAAAGAAATGTACCTAAGCAAAAGGCGGTGTCAATGAGAGTGAATGCCACTTGTTCACAAACACCCCCAAGTCCCATGGAAAGGCTTCATCGTTTCACTTGATTTTTATTTGGTCTGGGTCACATCTTCGTAAGCCTTATACATATGTACATACCTACATACGTTTTTTGATTTCACCCACCTATCTAACGTATGTACATATCTAGTAGAGTAATTACACGAGCACAAACTCATTTCCTCTGGTTTGATTTAGTGACCAAATCTGAGCTTGTTTGATCAAGAAATTTAGGAAAGCATCTTACAATGACGATACGATTTGTATGACTTCTTCCTGCGTCAGCAATCTCATCTCTCCAAACCATTCTGTATAGAGGTACATGTAGGCCTACAGTTCCTTTTATTATTACGAATAGCATCAATAGCAATCATGTGAGGATCGATTGACCAAATAGCCATATATATATAGTATGTGTATTTAACCTTTTCGAAACGTAATATACTTACAACTTTATTACTACGTTTTCAATGTTTTTAGAAATGGGAACTTATAGTTTTTTGACCTTTTGAAAGTGGTATTTCCTCGTTTTAACCTTTTTTGAAAAAGTGTTATTTACTAGTTTAGACCATTTTAAAAAAGTGTCATTTGCTAGTTTTGAACATTTTGAAAAAGTGTCATTTACTAGTTTTGAACATTTTGAAAAAGTGTTATTTACTAGTTTTGACACTTTTGAAAAAGTGCCATTTCCTAGTTTAGACAGTTTTAAAAAAGTGCCATTTACTAGTTTTGACCGTTTTGAAAAACTTGATTTATAGAATTAAACACTTTTCTAAAGCATTCTTTCCATGGTTCCCCAGTTTCGAATAGGTTAAACTCAGTGGACGTCACATAGATGCTGTTGGCTACACGTGTGTGTATGTCTATCTATCATTTTGAATGGGATGGCTGAAATGAGATAGGAGTGGATCATCTGTTGAGGATCTTAAACGAAAGTCTGGTTTGACGATGTGACGATGTGCTAGAGCACGTTAAAATCCAAGTGCTTGTTTGGCTGGTTAGCTGCTGGCTCTTTATAACTGCCTGCCTATGTACTGCATATATACATACCTATACATAAATAATGGACCTACTTAAGTGCTCTCAGCTCTGGTGGATCGAGAGAACAAGTTACCGGAAATTAGTCCGCCAAGAACACTTCCAAGTGTAATGACGATAACTTGATTTTATGCTACAACACCAACTGTCAAATTTGCTCGTATTTCGGAGGAAAGTTAGAGGGGAGGGTTCAACCGTAAACCGTGACCGTACTTTCCTGGCTTCCCTCCTCGTGTCACACGTCCCATGTATGTACAGTACAGATGTGGATGGTGTACAAAAGGGCACTTACAAATCGAGTAGGGATGTCATACGGGATCTTCCCTGTCCCTTGTTTCTTTACATAGGTACATGCTCTTTAGCAATGTAGGTACGACTTGAGAGCAGAGGCAATGACATCTTTTCAATTGCAGGAGATCTCTAATCTCAACGCTTTCAATCTGCACTTGACTTGACACGCGATGAGATTGTCACTTATCCCTTATTATGGTCAACGTCAGTAGATCTTCATGAACAGAAGGACTCTTCTTCACTTTACTGGAGTATTGTAACTTCAACTTCATTCTCAAAAACAAGGGACATGAAAGGATAGGAGGAGAAAGAGCGGAAGAACAATATGTAATTAAATTACAAGTACTACGCTTGTCGGTACTTCCACCACCGAATCGTAATTAAGGGAAGATCAAAATATCTCCCATTGAAAAGGATTCGAGATTCAGAGCTCCTGAAGCAAAGTGGAACATAATATGTATAAGTATTTATACGTATACATAATTTTCAATGAGGGTGCGGATTAGATGCATCTCTGAAATGTAAACTAGAAGCTACGAGTTTGTTGGGTGTTTTGGATGCTTCGTAAATATATTATATTTCAGTTTACAGCTAGGACACGAGATTATTTATGCATGTGCGGGTCTCAATCTTCTTGAGCGAAATTCAGTGAATACATGTAGTTACACCATTTTCGAGTTCTTTCCCTAAAGATTTACTAAGTATAGTAGGAAGGAATGAAGGCATGACCGTTCATTCGTCAACAGCTCTTTTCTCTTCTTGAAGTCTCTTCATTTTCTTTGTGATGAAGTTGTCAAGAGAATATCAATCTTTATTTTTTCGAAATGGAAGATCATTTTAAGAAAACACGAGAAGCTGGGGATGTTTATTTAAGGATACAATTTAAGGAAACACACATACAACACAGTTACCTAACCTAAATATCGTCGATGAAGAGAAAAGGCATTGTGGCGTAAGTCCAGAGTCCCTATAATAACTTTTTTTTAAAAAAGTCCATTTCAACCTTACTGTTTTTAAAACGTGCAATTATTAGTTTTACAACTTTTGAAAAGGGCAACTACCCATTATTTTACTGTTTTTGAAAAGGGCAAATGGCACTTTTACACGTTTTTAGCAAATGAAAACAATAAAACGTATACCTTCTGAATAGTACAATTGCCTGATTTACAGGTTTTGAAAAACCAGTACAAATAAGGATTTTGTGCTAAAGTGGTATGTATTTGCAGCTTTCACACACACACAAGTACAAAGTTGACTCTTGGGACTTAAGTCAAAATGGCTCTAAAAGAAGACGCTGGACTTGTATCAGAATGCTTTGAAGCGAGGACTGGACTTACCTATGTCACAATGCTTCTTTACCGACGATATTTCTGTAGTTATACCCAGTCCAAAGAGGCTCATACGGGTATTCCTAGCTTCTGTCGTTATTTACGGACGAGGGGCGTGGGAGAGTACTCATGGCCAAGTGGATTTATTGAACCTACCTGTTATTGCATGCTCCTAGTAGACTTGTGATATGTCTGGTCATAAACTGAAATAACGGAATGGCTTGGGTTTTCAAGATGAAAGAGTTTTAAAATCAATCTAAAATGGATCCTGCCCGCTAGCTGCTTATTTTTGTGACATCTCTTCGAAGTAAGCGAAATATTTTGCCTATGGCTATGCACTACGTACAGAATGCGTACACGGATCTTGTGATTAAGATTTACATACGTACATACGTATGTACAGTAGGCAGTGTACTGTTTGTTTGTGAATTTGAATACAATTTGAATACAAAAAAATACGTAAAAGTATTTTCTACGCCTGAATCTGATCTTGACATTAGAATTGCATTAATTTATTTTAGAAAAGTAAGGCGCATTTTTCACAAGAATTTTTATTCAAAATACTAACGATAAGTCATAAGTAGACAGCCTGCTATTCCGGCATCCTACTTCTCCCTTGGCTCGTACTGTGCACGTACCTTTTGACCCTCGTTAGTAGACAATTGTCCCTATTTTCCCTGTAATGGGATTCAAATTTTTGCTTGTTCACAAGTCCAGACCTACAGATAAATATACACTAGGTCCAGACTCTAGAACTCTAGACACTATTAAGCTAATTTATGTCATCTGTCTGATTATTTGCGTCTTGTTATGATTCCTTCAAAATCAGGATTAAAATCAAGTGATGATCATGAAGATGATGAATGCAATGCAGAACAGTCAAGGCTGAATCCAAACAGTCGCAATTTTGTTTTGTTTAATTTGGGACATTTAATTTTACCTTGATTTTTTGGAGAATCCGTATGTTGTGGGCACGTGGAAAATATTTCTTTCAGACAAAATTAGGCCGACCGCCATGATTGTGGCTATCTGCATGACTGTTTGCCCTTGCTGGGCTTCAAATGAGAGCAGCAGCTCGCTCTGTGGTTAAGTGTATGTCTATCTACCAACTGGATTTAATTGTGAGGGAAATTACTCGGTTGATAGAGATAGTTTATGCTGCATTGTCCATATTTACCTCTGGATCTAAAAGGAGGGCAGATGATGAAAGGAGGCGGAGCAGGCATGTGGTCAATTAGTTGTGACATGAACAATCTTATGCAATCAGTCCTGATCAGAAAACCTACTTATAATTAGGAATTAGTCTCTTAGTTGTGGTCTCGGATACCGAGGATGCTCTTTGACTTTGAATTCAAGTACTGGACTAAACCCACAGGCAGAGGTTAGCTAACGTACGATATTACATTCATGTATTAGATTGACCTTTTACTTTCCCTTTCCCTTTTCACTTGTGTGCATCATCATCATCAAGGATTTGACGATCGAGTGTGTGGGGGCTTTATTAGATCAGAAATAGTCAGAACTCATCGCATCCTCAAACGGAAAGAGATTACAGATTACATGAAGCGGAGCCAAAGAGTCTTTTACAGAATACGTAAGTCACTCACAAACTCAAATGTTGATAGCAGGGACAAACGTGACCGAGAAAAAGTTTTTTTCGGTTTCATTTCACCGTCAATGTACATGTACAAGGTTTCGATGCGTGAATGTGTACATATTTACAGGTATATGATCTACAAGCAGTTATAGGGGCCTAAACTAGGTATGTACCTACCGTAAATCCTCTTTTACAACGCGGGTCTCTATTAATACGCGGGTCTCTAATTGTACGCGGGTCACGGGAAGTATTTTCAGTGTTAAAAGAGTACAGAAATTAGTGTCAACCTAACTTTTTAGCCCCTGAATAGCTTGAATTAAATGATACATACTTTTAACCTTTTTGAAACGGTTATTTATCTAGTTTAACACGTTTTCAAAAATGTATCTTTCTTATTTTGACACTTTTGAAAATGTTAATATTTAGTTTTAATTGCTTTTGAAAAGTGTAATTTCCAGTTTTGACCATTTTGAAAATGCTAATTTCTTGGATTGTGTCTTTTGAAAATGTTAATTATTAGTTTTTACTATTTTGAAAAGTGTATTTGTAAAATAAACACTTTTTTAAAGCATTCTTTTCATGGTTTGTCCGTTTCGAATAGGTTAAGTTGCTTAAAAGTGTCAAAATTCTTGTTTTTAGCCTCTTTATTTCAACTAAATTCAGAGTAGTAAAACGGTTAGCTTGAATAATACGCGGGTCTCTATTAATGCGCGGGTCTCTTATTGTACGCGGGGGTCCGCGAGGCCGAATGGAATAGTACGCGGGCGTTCTATTAGACGATTGAAGGTACTTTCATAATATCCTAGTAATGACAGCTTGGTGACCTGCTGCCACACTTCCCCTTGTAATTTCCACTAGAAAGGAAAGACCGGGCAATAGACAAAAACGGGAAGAAAAGTTCAACTGGAGCTGGTAGTGGGAAAGTTGTTCTGAATGAAACTCGTAAAATGCTACTACCTCCCTCCTTTTAATGGACAGCATGTCATAATACATACAAGTAGCACCTAGAATTGAGTTGAAGCAGCGGTTAAACCTCCAATTTTGATTTTACCTATGAATCTACATATAATCGTCTTTACACGGACCACTTACGAATCCCCTATACATTACATGGCATTGCGTTACATTACTGCATTGCTTTTGATTGGCGTCAGCTCTGCATTTTAATTGAGGATTTTAAAAGCGTGCTACAGTAATAGCGCGACTTCTAAGCCCTAACTTTATGTACCACCCGTGAAATGAATTTACATAGGTACTTGTAAGCTTGAATGAAATTTTGATCTCGAGCGAGTAAATTCAATCAAGAGTGAAATAAAAAATGCTCTAATCGTAAGTACGTACCTACGAAAGATACTGAAATATGTACTAATGACTGAGAATCAGTCAACATTTGTCAGGCTTATTATATCATCTCTTGGAACAAATGTGAATAGCTTTTACGACATTTCAGTGTGCCCACTTAAAATGTACTACAATTACGTTTTTTTTTAATTTACTTTAAGCATCAACCCCGTGCTGCCCATTTCTTTTCCCCTTTTTCCATCCCATGCAGCATTCGGCATTCCCGAAAGCCGAAAGCTATTCCATAAATACTACACATAGGTAATATATTATACGATTCTATAAAAACGATTCTAAGTAAAGCTAGTGCGTCCATGGATGGGGTTGGAATGTTGGGAGCTATTTCTAATAATGACCCATTAAAGCTTTGGATTCTTTCGTTCGTTAATAAAAGTTTAATTAGACATTTTATGTTTTATTAAAAGATAAAGGCGGCATTTATTTGATTTGCTTTATGGGACACAAATAATAATAAAAAATACTAAAGTGCTGGCTGACTGTCACTTGATCTTACAGGCACACACACACAGAACGTCTACGTCATCATCCCAACTTTTGTTGCCGCTTGTGCGCCTCTGATAATCGTTTGGCTAATCGTTCTCCCAAAAGAAGTAGTAATTATTACAGAGCCAACCCAGTTGGATTGGCTCTGTAATAAGCCTGTATAGGGGTATAGGCACATATTAGTGATCGACAGTGGTACTCCTGAACATCTGTTTCACTCCCTGCCCGCTCCATTGCAGTACAAGTCAAAGACTTTTGTCAAAGTTTACCGTCAAGCTTATTAATTAAGTTAATAGAGAGCAAATTCCTCAGCCATGCCATGCCTTTCTATTAGATTTAGGTTTAATTGCGTTCTTCGGCTATAATATAGAATAGAGCACAACCCCCCGAAACAATAGAGCACAGTCAATTAATATATTATTATGTATTACTGTATTTTACTAGTCCATTTAAATTCAAAGGATGCCTTCGATAAATACTTAACTAGGCTTTTCAAGTAGGTACCTATGTATCTAGGTACGTACCTACCTTTTGAGCTAGGGCTCTGTGAAGATGTGTGCGTGCAATGTGTAGGTACTAGTACCTACGAAATACTTAAGACAAACAAAAGATTGGGTTTTCGGGAATTAATCTGTATAGTGATTAATTTAATCGACTATTTAGATTCCCAGTCATGCCGTTCATTGAAGAAGCCGGAGTTCAAAACTTTCCTTTGGTTTTATCGCTGCTCTTATAGTGCCGTAAAGATTCTGAAAGTTCAGCTATTATACATACTACAGTGGTTCTAAGTTCCAGCGTTTATCAAAGATTTGTGCATTAAATCAGTGGTCATTGGAATAGAGTGTTACTGGGAGAGGGAGTGTGTGTTGAGTTTATCTCCTGGTTAAAAGCTCATCTTTTATTTTCTACGCTCTGATTAATTTAATACTTACACTATGCTATGAATAAATTTCATTTAAAATTCTAAACGTATTTACTCAATAAGGTATTAACTTGCATGAGTTCCATCACGGATTTAATTGATGCTATTAGCGATGCACCACCAGCGCGCAGCGCCCACTTAAAAGTACCTACCTATTTTAATAAATGCTAAAGTAGCCTAGGGGTTAATACTTGTTTCTTGGGTTGGATGGGAAAAAGAAATTTCATTAATATTTAAAAATAAATCTTAGCCCTTTTAAAAACTGTTTTCTAGGAAACTAGAAACTATGAAATTCGGTGTTAAATAGAAAAGGTTCGAGTCACGATGCCCCAAAAATGGTATAAAAGTGATTGACGGATTGTGCTTTACCTGTAGTGGCTCTCCGATGCATGATGGTCCCTTTAATCTTGTTGCTTCCTTGCAATGACATCTCAACGATGTTGTAATGGATTTTGTCTTTGAAAATCGTCCACAAATCGTCCACTTGTCGGATTGAAAATACGGTTGAAAAGTTTTTTTGACAATTCAATTTATTTTTCCTTTTATTTCGGAGCACTGAGGTAGGTACTTGAAGTAGGTACTCAAAGAAGGGTGTACACAATAATCGATCCTACAACTCAAGGAGTACCAACCACGATGATGTGTGTAGTAAGTTTTGACAAAAGTTTTATTTCTGCTATCATGTTCGTATTAGCTAAGTGTATAGCTATTATTATTATTATTATTATTATTGTTGCTGTCCTAATAAATTCTGCCGACCAACTCCGTTATAAAATGTTTACGTTTCTACTTTTATAAACGAATTTACAGTAGTACTAATGACGGTCACACTTTTTCAGTCACAATAAATCGAGCAATTGAGCTCCTCGTCCGTCCACTTGCCGCAGTGTATATCAAGTCTCCAACAAATTAAGACGGAGGGAAGATCACAAGTGATGTTGTGATCAACAGTTGATGAAAATCAAGGTTGACTTGCGATGACTTGTAGTAAGGGTAAAAAAAATCCC
This sequence comes from Dicyrtoma fusca, assembly GCA_034695205.1. Lineage (NCBI taxonomy): Eukaryota > Metazoa > Arthropoda > Collembola > Symphypleona > Dicyrtomidae > Dicyrtoma > Dicyrtoma fusca. The sequence continues at coordinate 38,690 of JAQFZC010000196.1, read as the reverse complement.
TTTAATCTTTAGCTGTCAATGTCAATCGTCTCAATTAAATGTAATTAATCAAGTTATAAAATGAGTTAATTCGAAAAGTGAGAGTGTGCTCTCGTTCTTGTTAGACATGAAGGATGGCTTGAGTTGTGACAGGCGGAGAGGGAGGAATGATCGGTGCGGCGTTTTAACTATAGCCCACCAACAACAGTTCGTCAAAGATGCCAAAAAAAAGAAGATACTCAAGAGAGCTTAGATGTAGACTGCTTCCTCAAATAGTTGGAGTGGAACTATACTCATGAAATCCCTCAAATTCCTCTGGGGCTATGATATTTGCGTAAACAGAAACACAGGGCCTCAGTAAGTCAGTACACGTCGACAAAAACAAAAATAGTGGATGAACTGATGGAATAAATATATATATATACAAATATAACAACAAAAGTGAAAATGAGAGTTTGAGTGGATTTCTCCAACTTGAGCCAAATGTAGTGTGAAATACCGTGTAGGTTATTCCCTTTATTTTGACGAGTTATTTTAAAAGTTTAAAAGGAATAAGTAGTAACATCAAGTCTAACGAGTAACGAGCTGACTGACTGACTGACTGACTGGCTGACTGGCAGGAGTATATTATATTCTAGTGGAAAGTTGGCGACAGGACGGTCAAGTAGTCGTTGACTGCAGAGCCCGGGTTGCCTACTAAATGTTGACTGGAAGTCGGTCCAGGTGTACCCGACTGGCTCGGCTTTGTCACTGCTTGTCATGCGTTTTTTTCTCACTCCGAATCCGAAAGAGCTTCAGCTTCCTTTTCCCTTTCCAACAACTCTCTCTCTCTCTCTGCCGAGTGTGTGTGTGTTTCTTGGTGTCTGCACCGGTGGTGGTGGTGCCTACAAAGAAAGTGATAGGAAACCAAGGAAGCCCAAAGACCAAAGCAAAACAGCCTCACTGTCTACTGCTTCTACAGAGTCTCTACAGACTGACTTAAGCCTCGATCGTCTCAACAGCAGTACTCCAGCTAGAGTTTCACCGTCAACGGGACGAGCTGACTGCAGAGAGAGAGAGAGAGAGAGAGAGATGCTACAAGGAAAACATTTTGTAGCTTTTATGAAACTATCTACATAGAATCTACAAGGGAGCTCAATCAGTACAGGAACTCCGGACGTCGACGTAGCTCAGGAAACCAGCATTAAATTCAAATCGAATCTCTTATTGCATCTCTGTCTTGCTTTTCCCTCAGCTCACACTTTTTCATTTACATTTAAATTCAGTCAACATTAACGTCGCACACTGCACACCCACAACGAGAGCTCCATCCTATATCCTCCGAGGCACAGAGAGACAGAGACCCACCAAACCGAAGGCCGAAGCACGTCTGTAACAACTGACTCTTCCTTTTATTCCTGTCGTACTTTCAAACACACATCTCTCGAGGTTTACAACGTGTCCTGTTGACTGTTGTGCTGCATCAGGATTTGTTAGGTTAGTTTTACTTTTAGTTTCTGGTTGGAAATGGGAAATATAGCGTAAGGGCTGTGTCTTTATGGATATGGGCTCTGTTTCTTTCTATGCATGGGAGATGGATCAAGTCAAGTTGAAGGGAGGGACGCACTCTTTTAGGATTCAGGATGTACATAAGGACCTATGTATGGAATTGGTAGAGATTTTTCGGGTGTAGAACCAAGTGTGAGTGTGTGTAGATCAGAGAGAGAGAGAGACTAAGGCAATCTTTAGAAACAACACAAGATAAGAGATGTTCCATGCGACGCCTCAAATTTGACTTGCTCCGTCAACGGGATACTTACGTTGGACAAATAAACATTGTAAGAGGAACTTGCCACTATTTTACACACATACACACACACACTCACTCGAAAAAGAAAAAGAAAAAAAAAAACGAAACGTTGCATATGCTTTCCCGTCATAAACTACCTCGAATAGAAGGGAGTGTAAGTGTAGAGAGCCCACTTTAACTAAAACCAAAAAAAAAAGAGAGACTTCAAATTGCCTGTATGCCCCATAGTCATAATGACAGATATCGAAATCCGATTTCCTATTAGCCCCTATCCGACCCGACACGCCTTCAAAACATAGTGGTAGTTCTTTATGTGTGTATGTAGGTAGGTATTTTGATTTTGTTTTAGTTTTTAGGCAGTATGGCTAGTAAAATTGAGTGTTACACATGCTTCAGGCTTCAAGGAAAGCATTTGCCACAAATCCCGATGTTTTGAAGAGCCACTTAAATTATTTATTATTGCATGCATACCAAATATAAATTATGTGTTGTACTTGTCAGAGACTTCAAGGGTGGGGGGAGTGTACACACACGCTCCAGAAATTCTAATATGCACATTAATGCATTTTTCCGGGCTAATTGATCGACTACTGTTTCTGCTTACTGCTACTGCTTCTGCTGCTGGCGTAAAGATAAATCAGATCAAGATCAAATCACCTACTTAATAATGTCTGTCTAAAAATGTTTCCAAATAAATTCTCAGACATGCCTTACCTTGCACTGTTATATTGCTACTAACTCTCAGAGCAAGTTTAGTACGTGTTTTAGTTGAAATAACATTGTGTACTATTACTACTGATTTTGATTGCAATTTAAAGAATTGATTTTATTGACATTTTTCAACATAGGTGCCTAAGTAAGTAAGTAAGTAATGATGGACAGATTAGTATTTTATTATCACGAGGTTTCAAATGGGTACATAGTCTCTGTATGTCACTTCATTCCACGTGGTTCTTTGAGATCGGCTTTAGCTCAGTACAATTTCAAGCTTTCAAGCGTTTCACCGATATTTTTTTAAATCAACAATCACAATTTTTTGTGTTCAATTATCGCTCAGTAAAATGAACTGAAAGGACAGAAATACCTAGGAATTGAATTACTAATCGTAAGTAAAAGTTGAACTTATTATAAATAATGCACTTCGGCAGAGTTACAGGAGTTGTTTGGAAATTTAATAATGTTGAAAGTTCAAAATGAACGCTTTAATTTGTTTGAAATGCAAAAGTGGATCCATGTTTATCCATAGTAGCCCCATCCCATGGGGTAGCCGTAGCCTCCATACATCCCGGGGTAGCCTCCATACATTGGGGGATATCCGAGAATAATTGTTTTAGGCTTTCGCTCACCCTCCGGAACTTTTAAATCCTCGGGCAGCTTGTCTTTTGAGTCAGATTCCAATTCTTCGATGGGCTTCGTAGGGAGGGCAGTTGACACTGCAACAAGTGCCAGCAGTAAGATTGTGAGCTGAAATGGAACACATTTTGCGATTGGAAATATCTGAATACGTATGTAAATTCTAAACTATTCTAAATAGCTTGCAATATAACTGGTTATTAGCTGTGATCTGTGATCTGTGAATGTGAGAAGAGAGAAAATACGTACTGGAAGAAGAAGCTTCATGTTGATAGTAATAGTTGAAAATCCCTTCAAACTTGAATCAATAACTCCTTCGATTTGAAGCTCACAACTTGAAATACGATATGCTTCTAATAAGACGCTCACTTTGTAATTCCTTGAGCGAACAACTTCCTTTGACTACATGGGAAGGAAAGCCCTCCTGTTTTATATATGACCAATAATTAGTACAGGTAATGATTACATCAGCAAGCACCATTATAATTATTATTAGGAGGGGCGATCTGGTTGATCCCTGTCATTAAGGCATCTAATGATTAAAGTAATCAAGATCTAAACTAGCAGTGAATCATCGAATAGGTACATATAAATATACCATGGTGGACAAATCAACAAAAACAAATTACATATATGAATGTAGACAAAAATAATTTTCTTAACCTTTTCGAAACAACGATAAATCTAGTTTTACACCTTTTGGAAAATGTTTGTTTTTAGTTTTGACCTTTTTGAAAGTGCTAATTTCTAGTTTAGCACCTTTTCGAAAGTGGAGGTTTCTAGTTTTGACCTTTTTTAAAGTGCTAATTTCTAGTTTTGACCTTTTTGAAAGTGTTCATTTCTAGTTTTGACCTTTTTGAAAGTGCTAATTTCTAGTTTGACACCTTTTCGAAAATGTTAATTTCTAATATTACACCTTCTGAAAGTGTTACATTTGAGCAGATATAAACAGTGAACAACTTCATGGTTTGCCAGTTGCTAATAGGTTAATGCTATACGAAGTACTAATATTTTGAGCACACGTACTTATATATTTTTGTATATTAACTAAGGATCTGGATGAAATGGAAAATTAATGGCAAGTTGATGACAATAATGGCAAGTTAAACCAGTAATGTCCAAACACATTCATGTGTTCAACCCTGTTGCGTGTCCAGCAACAGGGTTGAGAAACCTGTCATTATTTGATAGTAAAGTAACTAAATAATGTACCCTACAATGGCTACAACCCACCAATGAGTGGCTTCGGTTCCGAATTACCTTCCATTTCAGAAGAGACCGTAGAAAATATGCAATCACACCCACACACTCTTTGAAAACGCGATCAAAATCTTTGTAAATTCGGCGAAGATAGTCACGCAACCTTCCGTATCCGACTTGTTGTATGGATTCTGTAAATCTTGGATGCAATCTGTAGCGCAGGTAATCATCTCTGAGTCTGAGAGAATTAGAATCTCTGCGTAATCCCTAACTCCCACCCAGTTCACTGAATTCACACCTTCTAGTTAGTCAGGTGTGAGCCATAAACTATGCTATCATTATTCTAGGTTTTATATTCCCTCCCAATGTACAAAAGAATAGCTCACAGGTGTTGAGCTGCTCTCAGAAATAAAACAGAAAGCAATTTAGGATAAAGGATAAAGGATCCAATTAAAAAACAAAAAACGGGTTAACGCTACGCTTTACAATACTAATACGGCATTAATTAGAGGTATACATTTTATTTTAATGCACTTTTAATCGTCTTTGACAGAATATTAATGAATTCATAGGGCAGAAAATCAAATACTAATACTGTATAATTATAATAAGTAATAAATACTTTTGTAGCTACAAATGCACTTGCATTTGTTCCAACATCAAATGCAGTCCTTTTAATTTCCAGGAAATGACATTCAGATTATGATAGCATTGAATTTCTATTCCGTACCTGAAGATAATTAGTGTGCCTATTATCTGTATGTATTCTTAATTGCATATATTATGTATTTGTTGCCTTTTACAAACCACGTTCTTCGAGTCGTAGTTTCCGACTGACGCAATACTGTAGTAATACTACGTACAGTTCCGAGTACCTACAAGTTAATAATACTGCTGTAATTACTCTATACACACATTCAGTATCCGGACAGTTGGCTCCCGGATCTTTGACTTCGAAGCATGAAAATAGTTGGGATCATTGCTGTAGACTATTTCATAACCATTTACAGTCTCATTTACAGAGCTTTGAAGGCACTACTTTGCTATTGGGAATCAATTGTCCGGGATCCGGGAGTCAACTGTCCGACAGTCAACAGTCGAACATGCCTACCCATACAGTGTATAAGCTGCTATTGCTATTGTTTAAATATTCAATCAACAATTTTTTCATATCAATCCTACATGAATTTATTTAGGTAATTTGTTATATTGTCGATAGTGATATTTTGGTACTTTCTGGAAAATTATTTTCGTGTTGTCTCTGAGCTGGCTATAATGAGAAAATAATGGACAATAATAATCATATTTTGACACTTTGCGCTCCTGCCTGGTGCACCCTGTACAAGACTCAACTGTTCCTCATTATATTTTATTAATTATACTTGCCATTCATATCTCTGCTCTGTTATGACTGACTAGTGAGCTGTATTCAATTTTTGTGTCATTAACGTGTCGCCTCCCCGCCGCCGCGCCCTGGTTAAACCTGTATTATCTAATAGCAAATTATTCTTTGGTTCTGAGAAACGCGTCAGTCTTGATATGAATGGAGATTGGAGTAGGCTGCATGGATTGTTACACGTGTAGCGTTTCAAGGGTATAGATTCGGGATTCGGGATAACAACTTGTAAGGATGGAGATAATGCAATGAGAGTGTCAGACTGTCAGATGATAAGGTTATCGGAAAGTTTCTGTGAGGAATGTACCGTTTGGTTAGGACTGGATTTTTTGAATTTCAAATGCTGAACACGGATTCATGGATTATACAGTACCTCCCTACTCCCTACATACATGTATTTATTCGTTCCCACGTTTTTCCGTCAATTTGGCTCTGGATTCTGGATAATCATTTTTCATTTGCATTGCCATGACCGAAGGCGGGATATTCTTGTCTAAAAATAACTGGAGAAATTGAAAATTTCAAAATCGATGGAGGTAAAGGAACGAATAATATTTTTGCCCTTTTCATTTTTGCTATTAGCCTTTGGCTTATTATTATTCTAATCTTGTAATACGATTTCATTGTTGCTGTGTATGAGCATGAGGTACATATGCAAGTCTGACTGTCTGAGTAGGCTTTTTTGAGTTTCGTTTATGGAAATACATTCTCCATTTTCACAAATGGATTAAAGTTAAAGTATACTAATCGTAAGAGCCGTGCTCTACATGTCACCCACGCTAGCATGCTTTTTAGTATGCATAAACATTTCTCAATTACAGGCAAGGGATTGATTTGATCTGTGTCGATTTGATTTACCATTACAAAGTATGAATAAGGGATCAAAACTCCTGTACAATTTTACACTGCCCTTTTAAATGTGTTTGTAGTTTGTGGGTGTAGATAGACTATCTTGCCGCTTTACCCGAGGTAGTGGCGAATAGGCTGTATAAAGCTGCTTAACTTAGTTTTGGCTTTACAGTATTGAAGAAAGCACTAAGTATACACATCTGTAGGTATAGGTACTGTTTAAGTACTGTACACATCATGCATCAGCCGGGTTCGTCTCCGACAAAACATGATACTTGCGTCATAAAACGACAAAATGTGAGAAAATTACACAATGCTTCTTCCGGCTTCGGTCCTTTTTCAGTACAGTTGTTTCTCATAAAATGACTTAAATACGTTGTGTTAGCTGTTACTGTTATTCAGTCACTCGTGCGATTGTTTATGCTCATTCTGGAGAAAAACATATTTAAATAATGGAATGGGAGGAAGCAGGGGACCTTTGACCACCAAGGCAGTACTTAACAAATTACAAAATTACACGTGCGTGTGCTTACAGCAGCTGTAAGTGTATGCGTGGCTGGAAGGGGCTATATCTGGGGGGGTACGTAGGTATGTACCTACTTTTAAATCCTAAACCTCCGATTTATGGATGGACGCTGGAAGTTAGGTTGCTAAAATGTGTCTAATCACTAAGGCCAGTAGCATCAGCATTTGTAAATCCATAAACCGGCTTAATTTGTGTACGAAAATGCTTTGAGCAAGTCAATCATTAACAGGAAATTTATCAGCCGCTACCTATGTATGTAGTGTAGGTGTGTGACGTACGAGGCAAGAGAAGAACTTCATTCTGTAATTCTGTTTCAGAAATGAGGGAGGCAACTACATACTGTGCTTCCATGCTTCCATAATCTACACGTAATTAAAAGTGTAACAAAGTTAAAATGTACAATTTATATCCACTCGAACCGACGCCAATTGCTTTGCTATCAACGTCTTCCTTTTCCTATACATATAATATTAAGACCCGTCCTTTTGATTTTGCATTTGCATTCTTCCAGTATCCATATACTTACAATAAGTTTACTTTCGTAGATGCCGTTTTACACTACCTTGAAGAAAATAAATTATATAATCCTCTTTCATCATATTATTAACCCAACCCAACCCAAATAGATTTTATAAGAAAAAGTAAAAAAAAAAAACGGAACTATCCGGAGTTTTTATGAGTACCAATAGGACCAGCATATCTCAAAGAGTATACTTTTGCATTGACAGGTAACTTTACATTGAAACAGAAGCATGTTATATAATCTATAGATGGACTTTCTGGAATTGTGGCGTTCTTCCGATTTTTTGTAGCTTCTTGTGGATTTGACGATTTCCTTTCCACGTACCATCTAAACTTTTTTTTGCCCAATGCTCAGCTCCGGATTAGAAGAGTCAGCAAAGCTGGAAAGTACCTAGGTATGTATATACCTATAGACACGACTTTCCTTCAGGCACAGTTTTGGATGCATTTTATACGTAACGAAAGTGCTCGTTTTTTCAGGATTAGGATGGATGGATGACGGTGTCGTTCTACGGTAGTTTCTACACTATTTGGTGTGCTTATATGTATATGTACCTACCTATACGCACATTCTTGGAGTTTTGCCTTGGCAGGACCAGCATTGCATTGGTTAGGAACTATATTTTTAATCTGATTTATTTTACTGATTTCCACGCCCACGAAATTTGTTCTTGAACTTTATTACCCGTGGCTTATACGTCATATGCACAACTCGCATAAAACTGGGCATCTCTAAATGTACATATGTAGGTATGTATACCTCCAACGTGATTTCTATCGACAGAGTCGTTGTGGCTTCAAAATGAAAATTCGGAGAATCCATAAATTCTCTGAAACGCATTTCTCAAAAAGGGATTAAATTAAAAAATGAGGAAGAAAACTGATCTTAATTGACGTAAAAACAGTCTTTGTTTTTATTATGCTCCTTTTATCTAAAGTCTGAATTAGTAATCAGTTGGAAAACCTACAATTTATTATATTGCTCATTATTTGTTTACAGCTAATTTTGCATCGGTTAAATATCATCGTCATTAATCAATAGGCCAACGCAACCAACGTGGAATTGTAAGCATTCATGTTATGAGTATTTGGGTCTTTGAGTTCAGCAAATTGAAATGATGGCATTTAATCAAGTTGAGTTCAATTAGTAGAAAATGAGAACAGATGTTTTCGTTGGATTTTGAATGGTTTTTTCTTATACGTATATACTTTCGTAGACTACAAACAATACATTGCACTGTGGCATGCAGTAATTCTATAGGATCGCAGTTTCGCAGTCATAAAACCTGTCCTTTCGTTTACGCTTAGCCAGTATAGTGGTAGACACTTGTGGATGCAACGTGAAAATAAGCTGATTGAATTTTAATTAATTTAGCTACATATTTCAATGAAGCTCAGACCAACCACAACCACTATGCATAATGAGGCTCTCAGCTTTCACAAATATTTATACGGGAACGGGAATTGCAAAGATTTTGATTGTAGATCATTACTTTCTTAGGGTTCAGAGCAATAAGAGTCCGGAATCAAATGAAAATAAAATCATTCATTCGAATCTCAGGCACACAAAAATCTGTACGATGAAGTATTGGGGAGAAATACAACACTGCAGGGTCAAATGATGGAGAATGAATGGAAAGGATGGGATTTTACTTATTTTATTACACCCGAGAAAGAAAAGGCTATATAGTAAATGACAGAAACTTGAGTAAACACGGTGGTGGTGCTGTTGATTTGATTATTAGAATTTTAAGTAAGTTCGATGAGTCTATTTTTATCCGAAATCTCTATAATTTCTCAAGTTCCAACTTTCAGTAGCATCTGACATGCAACGTGACTTCAGGATTTGGAATAGGAAAATTTAATATCAAATTATTCATTCAGAAACGAAAGAGTTGATTTACTGTTTACTTACCTTCAGAAAACTTTGAAACTCTCATGCTGTGCATATAATGGAGGAACAGCTACTATTTATGACTGTAGGTCTTTCACGCCATGTTAACTCTGTGTCTGTATCTCAATCGATTTTCATTCGTCTTTGTTATAAGTTATAAATGTGTAATTATTATAGGCTTGCTGATGTTATGATGTTACTTTGGTTAGTTAGCACAAGCACGTGTAGCAATTGCACTTATGAAACCCGACAGGTAACTAGGATGGGGGAAGTATAGTTTCCTGTATCTTGTACATTACATACATATTCCGTGGTGTAATTCTGATTCTGAGTTTCTGAGTCGAAAACAAATTGCCCATTTGAACAAGGATGTTCAGATCAATGTAGCTACATTGACAAACTAAAAACTTTTCAAATCTTCTTTTAGGGAATTTTCCTAAAACTACTTATTAATGAAATACTACTACTCTGTAATGCGCAGTAGAGATAAAATGTAAGTAATTAAAGATAAAATCAAGTCCAAGTCCAAGGAATAAGCAGCTATCACAAGTACATACTTACTTGAGTGTACTTGTGGCTCGTTTTGTATGCAGGCTACAAGCATTTATTTGGGGCTCGTTGAGGGTTAAGGAGAGCTCAGGGAAACGCAGTGACATTTTCTCATTGATGATTTTATTCCTGCACTAGAATACTATTGAGTGGCTTCGCAGATCCTAAAAAGTTTTTGCCAAATGTACATAAGTACATAGAGGGAAGAATGTAGGCGTCATTTGCCAGTTCAGTTCAGTTCAGTTAGTGTAACTGGATTTGAAAAGATTCTGCGGGTAGAATGAGATTCCAGTATTATTTAATACCGCTTGGGACGGATTGTGAGAGAGTCGGTGTCGGGTTTAACGGGCAACTAGTGCTGCAATGTAATTCATAGATATCCTGTGATGGGGCCCAAGAGCCTTGTACTTTAGGTCCTTTAAAAGGTTTCGTTGCTCGTATATTTGGATTATCAGTAGTTCCACGCAGCATTTAGAAGTGGTAGGAATCCTTTAGCTCTAGTTTCCTTTTTATACTGTAGTAGTAGTACGATAAAGAACGCTGACCGTGAGACCATCATAAAATTATAGAGGGTTTCAAAAATCATGCCAAAGTCTTAGGTTCAAGTTGTCGCTTAAGCTTTAAAGACTTTGAACGACCGGTACAGATCACGGGGTTTAGTGCACATAACAACACTCTCACGTTCTAGTAAATTACCATTAGGAAAAGAATAACCCTGTGCTCTCGTGTTTTGCATTGCAATTGCAATTCTCATGACATATCGACATATCGACTTTGAACACTGAACAAAAATGTGATTGTCCATATTCTTTGAGTATATGACCTTCGTACTATAGTTCAAAGTTCGAGTCATTTTTGGTAGTTAGCAATCTGTAAATAATGTCACTGCAACACGCGTAACAAAAACAACTAAGAAATGGCAATGAAAGACACGTTTAAAGCTTGATTTCCTACCAATATTTGGCTTTAAACCAAGAGAATAACACAATTTGTTGCTATTGCATTGACATTCACAATTCACAGTAGCAACAACAACAACTCCGTATTTTCTCAGAACAAAATGTCAACAGTCGTGATTACAAATTACAAATTGCATGCTCAAAATGCTCATTAGGATTAGTGGTTAAAGTACCTAAGTAAGTATGCCTACCTCTACATACTTAGGTACCTATCGACAGATGATTGAATTTAAATTAGTAATTTAGCTGAATGGCGTGTCTTTCATTACGCATCATTGTTAGAGGTCAAAATGACACAGAAAAATGAAAAATAATTAGGCTACGAGCTATCTCTCGGTAGTGGCACAACATTATATTAAATACTTTACTGGTAACTGTAAGTATGATATAAAATGTTTTCGGTGAATTAAATCTTGTAAAGGAGGGAGATAATGCACACCCATCAATTAGTAACTAATTTAACTAATACTATAGAGCCAGTATATAATAGGTTGCTCAACGCTCTCCTTTTCTGTGTCAAAACCAAAACCACAGCAAAAGGGAACTACGGCAAAGGAGCAGCTCTGAGTCTCTGAGGACAGGATCAAGTAATTCTGTTTGTCAAAGAAATTTCTGCTGATTTTTATTGATTTTAAAGGCAACGTATTTCAGCTTCAGGATGGCCGCTTACCAGGTACTTCAATTATATTTCAAAATTTTGAAAAGTAGAGTCTTTAGAAGATATGTAGGCATCTACACGTGCATGAAATAAAGTATAGTGTCAATTCTGGCCCAATGGTCTTGTACATACATACATATCTCTTGCAGTAGTATTAACCTATAAAATGTAGGGATGTATTTACTGCGTTGTCCATGGCCTTTGTTTTAGAACCCATTTCATTGTTTTGAGCGATTTACTGTATATATTTTAGTTCTGAGACATGTTAAGTGCAAAAGAATTGAAAATGGGTGTTCCATATTTTTTTCTACATTATAAAATTCATAGTAAATGGAAGGCGTAAATGATTTTATTATACCTCCATATCTTTTACCCATCCACCACTTTAGGTTGCTCTTGTGCTCTTTCTCTTCTCCCTTTACTCGTCAGAGGTTTTAAGTCTTACCCAAGTCATCCAACGGGAAGATGCTCAACATGGAGAAGTGTCCGTCAACACGGCTGACCAGATTGAAATGCCCCTAGTGAACATAACCCGCTGGGGAGGCTGTGGATGGAAAGGAAGACCATGTTTCAAGATCCAAATCGTCTCTGGGGACAATAATGTTCAGTACATTGCTGTGGATAAAATCCCAACTGTTCAGTTGAAGACGGATCAAATCGAGCTGAAACTCTAAAAAAAGAAACATTAGAAACAGATTTCAACAAAGCAACGTTCCAAACCAAATACGACAGAACTGTCACAGTTATAATTTTGGACTTGATTCTATTGATTCTAGTGAATATATACACAATAAATTCGATCCGCTTGTATCCATAATGCAATAATATTAAAACGAAGAAAAGCTTATTAGAAGTTATGTACTTTCGTTGGTTTAACTGTAATATCTGTAACTATAACATGCAAGTATGTATACTCATGAAAGAACAAGACAAAATTCTAAAATTTATTTTATAACATCAAACAGGTTTCTGTTTTTATTTTGCCTGATTTATGTAATTATTAATTACAGACGCAACAAACACTTTTGATTCAAGTAAATTACTTGTATAATTACAACACTTACTTACATATTACTTATAAATTAATAGTCCAGAATTTTACTTATAACAATAATGTCATCAACCCTCCTTACAATGACACAACTTTGAACAAATTAACAATTTAGGTACATTTCCCTTTTTCAGGGTAGCAGGGTGTATAACTTCACAGACAACTAATCCTGCCACATGCACGCTCAGTAATTAGTAATACATAATAAAGTCGTTACAAAATTGGTAAATATACACACACGTAGGCAGGTTTAAAGTATAATAATTATACACAGATTTTTCATGCAAACGAGGCTGAGACCTGCTCAGGACTAACTTTTTGACTTGCGCTAATGTAACGTGAGTTATAACAAGAGCAGCATCATTTTATTAAATTCTACTTTAGAATAATTATTTTTGCGTGATGTCTATAATAAATAGTAAGCAAATATTATATATTGTATATGAGACAAGGCTTATTTTATAGTGATGCTCCGTTTCCCCTTACATTAAACTTAAAAATACGTTGGTGTTTTTAGTTAGTACTTTCAGTCAATACATTGGAAAATTACGCTACTCAGACGGAAATGTAATTATCAGGTGCAATAACATTCAATGAATTATAATTTTTATCATCACAAGTACTAGATACACATGGAATAGCTTAACATCAGTCCATATCCATACAAATTAGTACAGTACTTAAAGTTAAATTTATAAGTAACGAGCACTACTTAGGGATTTAGACCAGATTTTAAATCTGGCTTTTCTGCATTAGCTAATAAATAATAATAACAGTTAGCAACAATTAAAATGAAAAACAGCAATCAAGCGGCCATATGTATTTAACAAAATACACGAATAATATGAGCACTTATGAAATAAATAGAATGATCAGATAAAAAGTCAATATGTTGTAAGGTGACAGTTACTTAAGCTAAAATCTAAGCCACAGTGTGGAGTAAAATACAAACACATTAGAAATTAGCCCATGATAGACTCTACAATGGGATCCGCTCTCAAAATTTTCAAAACAGCTTGGGGTTGAAAGAATATTCCTCCTTTTGATTTACCGCTCTTTGACTTTTTCGTCAACGTGCCCATCGGGACTTCAGAAACATGGACCAGGGAACGATCTTCTAGAAGACTGAGCACAGAGGATAATTCACTTCGGTCGATCCAAGAGAAACCCTTATCGGTGCATACCGTTCGATACGCATCGTAAAAACCTGAGAGGGGGATAGCAGATTTGACGCCATCATTGGGTATAGATACACTGTTGGGGGCCTCCTTGTTGATTTTGAGCAACGTAGCTAACAAAATCCTCTGCTGCAATGGTAAAATTCCTTCATCTCTGAGTGGAGCTAACACCTTTGACATGGTAGCAATTCCAATGCGTTCGTCACGGATGCACATTTTCTTCGGACTTGAAGAATTAAATCCTGTCAGAACCATTAGAATTTAAAAATCGTGGCCACGGCATAATTTAAAAGCACTAACAAGTAAGGAGGTAAACGGATGAAACATACTATACTAAAAGTAACATCAATACTTACCATCATCGGCTGTAGCTTTAAGGATAGGACGTTGGTTTTTTTCGGTTTTATCTAGAGCGTCTTGACAAGCATTTAATGCTTTCCTCATGTCACCTGTAGAAGCTGCTACTTTGGCAGCAACAAATTTAATTGCGGTAGTCTCAAACACTTGATTCGCAACTTCGTTTATTCGACTTTCCAATATCTGCTCAATGTCTGATCGTTCATAAGGTGGAAATTGCATCAGTTTGCACGGTTTAGGAGAACCAACAACTGGCTTTGCAAGCGAAGCCTTCAACCCAGCTGGGGTACGCGGTTTAGGAGATACTGACAGTGGCGATGCAGAAAGAAGTGGTAAGTGGCGAACAGTAAGATCTAAAGAATTGGCGATTCCGACGAGAGTTAATTTAGAGCCTGGTAATCTTGCCCATTCGAAAATTTTGTAAAGGATATCCTTGGAGCGGCTTAGAAGTTGATCCATTTCATCCAAAACTATCACACTGCAAAACCAATAAGCACAAATAAACATTAAGTTTCTACTTCGAATTGAGACCATCGATGTGACTTTAAAAGTGTGCATCCTAATACGATATAGGGAATTTGACTTACATTGGACGCCCAGTCTTGGAAACCATACGACTTGTAATTTTTTCTATGACGTCACCATTTTTAGAAGAAATCTTTAACTGCGTGTAAATAAAATTAAAGATGGCAGCCGATGACTGCAAATTCATGCAATTAACAAAAATGTAAATAAAGTTCACTTGACTCAGTTTCTTCGCAACTGGGTCACCATTATCACCACTCCTAATTTTCTGCATTACATGCTGAACCACCGCCGTTTTTCCAGTTCCAGGCGCTCCGGAAATGTACATACTCCCAGCACCGGCGGTCAACAGATTTTGACTGATAAATCTGTACAATTCCTCAATTTGACTCTCTCGGCAAGGCAATGCAACCGGTGTAGATGTATGTAAAGCTTTTTTAGCCCGAACCAATTCACTCTCTTCCGATTTGATAATACTAGGATTTTGTAAGGCTTTTATATCACCATTAACATTTTCATCCGGTAAGGCCTTTCCTTGCTTTCTCTTGGCAGCAACTGAGGGCTTAACTTCTTTGAACGATTCAGTGATTTTTACTTGAGGCGTTCGGCTTCGAAGTTCCCGACCCATCTTTAACATTCAACGGAAATTTATAACTTGGATTTTATCAAATCCTCACAACTGAAGGAACAACAGTCAACGGTTGACAGTGGGCAGTATCGAAACGAAATTACAAATTATGAAACCCTTGATTTGATTATCTTGGCACGGCTGAAGCTGACGGTCCTTCCACCTTCCACCGAATGACGTGTATGTAGTTACAAAGAAGTAATTCTAATAATAATAATTTATTTTGTAGTTTCAATGACTTTAGCTTACACTCGGTCGTCCGATCGTACAAACACTTTTTTTATAAGTATGAAGTATATAATATGACTTAGACTTTACAAGCTGAAAGTTGAAAGTTAACAGCCAAATTTAACGGCAACGAAACAACAATTTGCACTATCAACTATAAACATCAACTAAAGTCAGTCGCTCCCAATCCAGTTCACAATATCACACGATTGACGATAGACACGGAAACACCCAACAGATCAAATCCAACTTGTTTAATACGAATTTAAAGTTAAATCGACTAAAATGTTCCTACCAACAACTCGACCGACACCGACGCTAACGATGAATCTGAAGGAATGAATGAGTTTAGATTTTTGGAGGGTGATACTAATACAGAATACAGATTGATAAGATTAAAAAAAAGTCAAGCAACCCCACTAGCCAGCCAGGTACAAGTCTGTGTCAAGTTAAATAGAAAAAAAACGAGGGGAGCCAAAAGTACCTATTTACTTTGAGCGGGTTCCTTCAGCTGGACGGGTCTATTTATCTTTAGCTGATGCAGACAGACAGACTGAACAATGAAAGAACATCTTTCAATGCACGTGCAACAAAAGAATGTCAAAATGTACCCTCGACCCTCTCCAACTTTCCCGCCAAGGGCGGAGCTTCGCTTGTTCAACGCAGCATAAGCTCCGCCTTTGTACTCCTTTTGAAAAGTTAATCGAGGGTATGCATGACAGATCGCGGGCTGGTTTCCCTCTCAATCTTGGGAACATGCGTGCCAAGTATACCGCGAAGCAAGAGCTAGAGAGCTACGAGGGCCAGAAAAAAAACTTTCCAGCTGGTGCTGGTGATCTCTTTCTCTTTCTCCCCTACTTCATTGAAACCTCCGAAATCCCACCCAATGATCTTTATCCTTCCTTCCTATCCTAACACACCTTTCACATCCAGAATTCCAGCTCTGAATTCCGATGGTTCCAGGGTCCAGCTCTCCAGCATTAAATGCAGTGTGGGTTGTACTTAAATGGGAATTCTGGAACGAGCTATTGGGCAGTACTTACACATTAAATTATTTGTAGGCCTTTGCCTCTGTGCAAACAAAAATAAACTGGGCAGGCATTGAGCTTAAAAAGTAGAGCCTAACAGATGCAGATAGGACTTTTTGATGTTTATTTTTATACTAAAAGCAATCGCAATGTGTGACTGTAGGCAATGTCTGTAGTCTGTAGGGTCCTTGTCCTTTATCCATATAAAAAGCTGAGAATTATAAACCTGGTTCTAGTTTGTTTAATGGGATGGAAAAAACTTAGAACTACATACCAAGTGACGAAGTGGTTTATTTTGTACCTACATGTATGTACATTACACACAGAGCAGTTCAGAGTGCACATTGTAATTGGTGAAAGAGTTCAGGACAATTACAATTGTGTAACAGTCCAGTTAACAGGTGACAGTGATTTACTTAATAAAGTTTATTTTATATAGTAATTATATAAATCATTAAGAGCTGAAAGCAATTTATTGTGGATTATTTTTGCTAATTAAGCTGTTAATCAATATACTACTACGTAATTTTATGTGTACGTATTCTTATGTTTGGGTTATAGGGGGTTAATTAGTTTTATAGAAAGAAACGTATAATATGTAGGCCTAATGGTTTCCGGATATTTGACCCTCGGACATTTGGCCCCCAAATACGAAAGTAATAATTATATAGAATATTGTCCAACTATCAACCGTCAACCGTATTCTTAGTTTCAATTCTACAAAATAACTTTCAGTTTGCAAGACCCCAAGAAAAAAAACATTTACATATAATTATGTATAAGCACGTATATTATGTAAATTCCTTTATTTAAGGTAATGCAACACACGATCCAAATTTCTGACCATGAATACTTATTTATATTTCATGCGTTAATATTCTCAAATCAAATAAGTCAAAGTTAAAATTTTTTTAGTTTAGTTATGTATTTAGCAATCTACTAAAATATCCAAAATAATTAAAATTAAAACTATTCAATAAAATACAGCTGCTTATAGAAAGTACTAATATACATTTATATTGAAAAAGTAAAGAACAATCTAACAGTAGGGAAGCTCACAATATTGTGAAAAGTTCCTAATAATTGTGAACTTCGCCTGGCGTTTTCATGCCAGT
Source organism: Dicyrtoma fusca (assembly GCA_034695205.1). NCBI lineage: Eukaryota > Metazoa > Arthropoda > Collembola > Symphypleona > Dicyrtomidae > Dicyrtoma > Dicyrtoma fusca. The sequence goes on along the minus strand of JAQFZC010000196.1, from coordinate 20,906 downwards.
GCAGTAGTGGCAGCAAAACTTCAAGTTTGGCAGCAAATGCATAAAGGAGGTATTCACTTGTGGTGTATAAATTGGAAAACGCTGCATAAAAAATTGACGGTGAACTGAAAAGTATTTTTTTAAATCGAATCGAAACTAAGGAAAATCAAAATTAAAAAAAAACACAAATCCCTGGTAGTAGTTAGGCCTAGGCAATACTCAGCACTTTTATTGTTTGGTGGTTCAAATATCTTACTTGTGCATTGCAGTCCGTAAATGTCCGGGGGTCATATTTCCGGCATTAAGACGAATCAGACATTTCAATCATTTTCGTTCCAGTACACGCTTTTTGTAATGTATTGCTTCATTCTTAATTCTATCTGATCGGAAGTCGGAACGGAAGCCTAAAAATTGTATGGACAGGGAAGTTTTGAGATGTTAGCATCTTGTGTAAACAATTTTTTGCAAATATTGGGATTCTGTATCCTAATATGTACATATGAACAGCATAGTAAATTAATTACGTAAAAGCAAATATAATTAGGTAATAGTTGAGTGGGACAAAGCGTGTACTTACCATTTCATAAGTAATCTGTTGGTTGGTAACCCAAAAAGCATGAGTAAAGTGCTTACCACGTTTATGGGCCTTTCGTAAGAGGGAAGGTAAAGTGTTGTCCCTTTTTCAAGCGGTCGTTTAATAATGATGTTTTGGTCATAAATCCATAAAAATATAAACCTTAACCTTTTCCCTATTCTTGCATTTATTTAACATCCAGATGGTTCCATTCATTTACTTAATTAGGGTAGTTCCGTGAAATTGTGATCGAGGGTAAAGTGTGATCGATCGATACTTTGTACGGCAAGCACACGTACATATTTAAGTGCAGTATTGTGTTGCACATATTTTACTAAAAACCAAGTCTTGAGAAAGGAAGAGGTGCCTCAGTAACTGGCAATGGGCAGAACAACCAGTCGTGGAAGAAAACCATTTTATGCCATTAATTTTATTTGTCTTAATTTACACTCTATTCGTTACAATACGATACGCGAAAATTTTTTTAAAAAAGGGCAATAAATTAATACTATACTAAGTTGAATAAAAAATAAATTAATAAAAAATAATACGATAATGCAATCAAATAAATAATTTCGCTTCCCTAAGGGGCGCACCAAAAAACAATAAGCATAAGACATAAATCTGAAATCTGAGCCTACCGTACTTTATTATCCCGTGGTCCATGGCCTATTATTTGCTCCTTATATGGCACACTTTTACGTCATTCCTTTAAACACTGTGACCAATAACCCTGTTACGGCTAATATAAGTAAGTGGCAGGAAACTGCCGAATATGACGTTAGTAGCTGCGTTAGAGTTTTTTAAAAACCTTAAATATGTACCAAGTGGAATGAAAGCAAGTACGTACCTACTATTTTATAGTGTCCTTAATTCCAAAGACCCAGTCCTTTAATTGTTATTGTTATTTTAATTTTTTAAAGGGTAAAAAGAACATCGAAAGTATTATATAGAGAATATATCGTAGAAAGTATGGGTGTACTTATGTACTTCACACTACCGTATTAACTATTATGTTTACGCTTAATTTTACGCCTATTTAAAGGTAGCTTCGTATGCACAGATATATGCATCTATAAAATATAAAAATTAAACATTCAAAAACAATTAAAATCATTCCTCAAAAGTTGTAAAGTATCTACCATCTACGTCATAAGAATAAAGCGCACTTAATGGCTCATGACTCATTGTTTGTATGTAGAGCGTGTGTGGATAAAGCTGTCATAATCAGGCTCAAGTAGCACCTCCAAGAAATTAAAGTTCATTCAATCGATTATACTAATACTAATAATATCAGTCATCTTGAAAATACTGGACTAATAGTTTACCTAGCCTGATGGCTTTGTTAAGCAGAATAAAATCTAAAGTTTAGATTATACATACAGCTTTCGGTTGGAAAAAAGCTTGGAGCAAACTTTTACTTTTTAATAAATCAGTATCAGGTCCCAGAAGAATACTGACTTAGGGCTAATAAGCGTCCCCAAAAATTGTAAACTGAAATCTCTCCCCGCATTTCATAGTTTATTACTAAAACCGAAAAAGCATCGAATTTATTGTAATATCAAACCAGCTGAAAAGCCAAGAGAAACGGAAGCCTAAGAATTATACAAACTGACAAGAATCCATTTAAGCCACGTCTAAAAATAAAAGTTGCTTAAGTAACTCGACTGCAGACTGCATAGCTCTACATTAGAAGATTGCTACTGGAACTTGGATTCTCAGAAAAAGTTACTAATATCGAATTATCGACTTGTTTCTCGGGAAGAATCCTCCACATAAAGATAAAGATAGTGGCTACTTACAAAAAGGGACGACTCAAACTCAAAGTCAAAACTACCATAGTGTCTACAATATCTACAATATTCTACAATCTCCGAATCTACAGTAATCTATACACTATACTTCTATACTACAATTGTGCCTATACTTTATTTGCAAGATTGCGATTGCACTACTGACTGACTACTGAGTGGTAAAGTGGTAATGCCTGTTTGCGCAGAAACTGACGGTAACGATATAATAATAATAACGTTAAGGTTGGTTTTGACTTTCAATAAATACGTCTAAATAGAGCAGCACCAGCAGAAGTGGATAATGAGATTATAAGAGCTTTACTCAAAAGCCGAACTGGGAGAAAAATAGAAAAGCCAATTCTTTTCTAATAGTTAGTAGTGCTAGTTATTGTGCTAGTGGTGACGCTCTTGAACAAAACAAAATACAAATTGCGCACACTATAATCACTATATGTAACAACACTACACAAGAGTCAATCAAAAGAGTGGTTGGTAAATAGGATACAGTTGCACGTCAGTAACAATGGCTCAACGTAAGATTCATCTCGGCAGAGCTGGAGAAAAAACTCCACTGAATAGAAGTCATTCCCAGTCATTACAAGATTTGCTCGTAGTTCCGTCAACATCGGGTCTTCTATCGGCTCCCGGCCTCCCGAAATTCTCTGAAGCACATAATAATGGAGGGGCATCCACGGCAACGAAGAAATGCTCAGTTGTGGGGGAACAGAAGAAGAGTAGTAGGAGCCTCATCTCCTTCTTTCGTGGACGAAGTGGGGGCTTCTATAGAGTTAACTAGATTTGACCATTTTACCATTTTCGATGTAGATATAGCTATATAATAATATAATATACCAATGTATGGTAAATTATCATATTGAACTGCAAAGTGCACTCAATTGACATTCTCAATGTCAACTGAAGAAGCCTTAAAAATAAACCTTCAGCACGTGCTCGCTGTCGTCATTCACTTCAAGCTAAAACTCAATCTTATTATTCTAATTGTCTAGGTACTTACTTTTCTTTATACTCTGTGCCCACTAACTTAATTTATTTACAAATATAACAAATTAGCGCAAAAAGTTTCCATTCAATTTGTAAATCATTTTTGTTCTTTAACAGTCATGCACAATTCACGTTTATTTTTGAATTAAGGTAGATATATGCACTTTAGACAGTTTAGTTATGGCACACCGTGTGCGTATGTCGGTTGGAAAGTCGCTTTAAGTTTTGTAAATTGAATTAGAATTAAATAAAGGTATTTTTTGCATCTTGGCTATGGTTACTGGGGGTTATCTCCATTTAAATACCAGTAGAACAATGATCCCGTCGTTTCCTACACCGACACAAGCAGCAGACATCCGGGTCCTCTCCATGACAGCAATCTTGGATTTTGGGTTCCTCTGAGTAGCCATACATTCTATTCTCGGCATCCCGACACTTTAAAATAAATTAAAAAAATGTTAGTAGATGCTTATATTCTTACTCATACTCATATTACAATGCAATGGTAGTAAGTAGGTTAGTAGGTATATATAGCTGACTTTTTCAAGGCAAGTCAAGTGAATAATAATTCAAAATAGACTTAAAGTGGTAGCTGGTAGCACAGGCATAATGGCACTTGCTACTATGGTTTTAGTAAAAGATACAAAGGAGCCTTTTTCGAGGGAGGCTCAAGATATTGTATAAAGTTTATATAGAGCTTGTAATTCACTTACAATGTGAAGAGCTTCACGGAAAGTTTGATAGCAAACTCGATCTTTCTCATCTGGATCGATTTCCTGTGCCTTTTTCCAAACTTTATCAAATTCATCGTGGCATATAGCTACTCCAGCCTCACACAAAAGTCGAACCATCTGCTCCCGAGAGATTTCCTATAGTTTAAAAATGCAAAAATCAAAACCATGTTTACAAATACCTGTAATCTGTATCAAGCTCCTCTTTGATAAAGTACTACGATTTGCCCTGTAATCGTTCGGAGTTCTTACTACTACATAGCTTAAAGGTTGCCGTCGCCAGTGGGTAAAAAATTTCAGGAAAACTTGAGAAATAAAATATTGTAGCCGTAATGGCATGTGATGTGGAATTTGTCCTTACATATATAAACCGGCTAACTAGTAAGACTGAGCCTATTACACACATATTACGCCTATTCTGTATAATCTGGAAAACTGCAGAGTAATTTATAAGTATTACAGTAAAAGCGTCCCGGCATGTGACTCCTCGAAGTGTGTACACGCTGGGAATGAGGAGGCTCCAAGCATCTCCATCCCCCTTGTCACTGGGCTTCCCATGAACCGTCTGTTCCCGTAAATGTTTAATACAAGACTCTCGTAAGCACCAGTTTGCAGCAAAATCCGAATATGTGGTGCGGAAATGTGTACAGCCGTTTGTCCACGGAACATACCATGGTCTCAATGCTACACTCGTTATAATGCGTAATAAAAAAAAATTAAAAATAATCTGACAAAACCGGAGTACAAGAACGCCCTGAACGCCTATGGCTAAAAAGGATAAATAAATGAGATGAAGCTCCCAGTCGATCCCGCAGAGTTTGGACGAACTTACTCGTAGTTTTGCAAAAGAATTTGGGATCTTCATATCCTTTAATATAGTCCATGAGGGAATAGTAATTAAGTTTATCGCAGGGTGGGGGATGATAGATTTCAACGAGCATGAGAGCTTCCATGAATTCTTTCTTGTTCTCCAGGCATGGAATTCTCTCTTGCTTCAGAGCCTGAATGAAACCCTCCCAGCTGACCGTCCCATTCCCATCCTAAAGTAATGTAAATTATGAGTTAAAGAGAGTTGTGAGGGCATTTTCATACTTTAAGGCAATTCAAGTGTTAGATACAAAATTCCTGCTACTACAAAAAATAGGGTTCAAGAAAACCACACATAGTTGATTCTTTCAATCATTTTGGCACAAGCCTACTGCCTACTACTACAGTACCTCATCATTGTCAATGAGGGCTTCATAGAAAGCTTCCAAATCTGGACCCACTTCAGATCTAAAATTTTTCCGAACTTTGTCCAGCCAAGTTTTAAGGTCGTGCATCATTCTTTCTGCCAGCTTAGTATTATCATCTGGGCAACGGTTGAATATTATTTCTTTCATCGGACGCTCCAAGTCTGTGTTGCCCCTGGGCTTGGAGCCATAAGTGTAGCTGAGGAACAACAAATTGTACAAAATATATATTAATGACCCTTGAAATGTCAAATTCCGTTTATAGAATACCCAAGGATGCCAACATCTCTGGACTCACCAATGACCTTTTGTTCTACCAATACAGTTTTTATCTTGTGACATCCCTAGTTTGGGGTAGCGTTGATCCAAATGATCCGCATAAACTTTACTGACGTAGGACTTGTCCGGGGTGCAGGAGCGCCAAGTGGACATTATTTTACGACACCAGCGACCAGCCACGTCACTGGGTGTTGGAATCCCGAATGTGTTGGTTCTTTTGAAGGGTTCTTCATAACTACAGACGATGTACATAAAATTACAAAGTGCTCAGAAATTAATACTAAAATCATTTTTAAATGCCCATTTTCCCATTAAGGCAAGTACATAATCAAAGATCATATTTTGATATTTTCGATCAATTACTTGCGACATATTTGTTCCCCTGCTTTAAATTCTCCATGAGTTTTTCTGTACAATTGTCGACAACAATTACTCTCAGCTTCTACCTGGTAGCGATCCTTCGGGGGATTTATGAGTAGACCAGCACTTATGTCTATGTATAAATAAAGAACAAAGTTCATTGACAGTTAGGAGTAAGATCCTTTGAAATAAAATTACTAAATCTAAAAATGTAATGTACGACAGCTGACGAATCCTCCTCAGCTCACTGCATTGTTCAAAGTTATGATTACAATTTAAAATAATTATTAAACCTTTATTCGATTTGAGTCCAAAAGAAGTTTCATATTTTTCAATTTTGGCTGGTAGCTTTGCATGCTGATCGTGAGATGTCCCAATTGGGGCAAGGCGATTCGAGGCATACACACTTTCGCTTAGTTCTGTCTCTAATTGCTCTGGCCATGTTTTTATTCGTGGGTTGACAAGTTTTGCTGCCTGTGTACATTACCATTCAATTTAAAATACTGTGATCTATCGATCCCACTCATGTTTGTTTAATAAGTGCAGGCTCTCCTAGCTACTTTGGTATGCCAAGTACATTGCATGGCCATGGGTACGAAAGGAATGAACAATACGAAGTTATGAATGACTGCACAATTGGCAGTGTTGGTAACATACAAGGTTCAAATTTTTTGATCGAACTCCATGAATCAGTTCCTTGGGGAAATCACAATCTTGTGCGGCTCCATGATGAACAACAGCTTTCCCCAGAAGACCCGTTTTTGCATAACGAAATCTCCTATCTACACAAGTCAGCCATTCATCATCTGGACACCATTTCAATGATTCCTTCATACATATTGAGCTCCCGAGTCTGTCCCGAATTGCCTGGACGTCGGGGTCAAGGCTGTATTTTTTCAGATCTTGCCACTCGTTCCCTTCGGTGTGCTGCTCACAATATTTTGAGCAGGCTTCCTACAAAATATTCCATTGAATGTCATTACCGAATTTTCCTTGATCAGAATAATAAATTTTCCTCTTTTGATTCAATCCTCCGTATCATTATCTTGCACACTAAATAAATTTGCTCAGGGTTCAAAGCACCTCTAGAAATTACTTTAGGTAACTAGCAAATAGTAAACTATACACCTATTCGAAACTGGGGAACCAAGGAAAGAATGTTTTACAAAAGTGTTTAATTCTATAAATTAACTTACAATTAGTAAAAACGGTCAAAACTATAGTAAATCACACTTTTTCAAAAAGGTCAAATCTAGTAAATAACTTTTTTTCAAAGCGGTCAAATCAAGTAAATAACACTTCAAAATGGTCAAAACTAGTAAATAACACTTTTTCAAAACGGTAAAACGTAAAACTATTAAACAACATTTCAAAAGTTCAGAAAACTAAAAATTACCGTTTTCAAATGGTTAAAACTAGAAATTCTCCTTTTTCAAAAACATTCAAAAGTTTTGAATCAAAACTAAGTATATTAGCGTTTTGAAAAGGTTAAACTGCAATTAAAAGTCAAATAGGTAGTTTACACGTCGTTTATTCACGCAGGATTCACAATCACACTGTCTCTGATGGCCCGTTGGAATATCGTAGCAGCTCCCGCACTTATCCGGATCAGAGCTGACAGGGAAACCCTAAACAAACAAAAAATCAAAAAGTTTATTGAACTAAATTCCCTTCATTCAGGAGATTTCAACATTTTAATTTTTTTTTATTTAATTCAAAAATATTTACTTGTGTCATTTTTATTTACTTTAATTCCTCCCCCACACTCCGGAAGGTAACACTCATTCGGATTTGCATTCTTGCACAGAGGTTGAGGATAAATGTGACTCCGATTTTCATTGGGCAGGGATTGGGTCAATACGGGACAGCATTTGGGTTGGCAGTCATCTCCTTGGCCACATTTGGACGCCATCTCGTTCTCGTCTGGGTGGACGTGGAGTAGATAGCTAAGTTGGAGGAGTTTCTTTTATAAGGGATAAAAATCAATTTACTGGGTATGGGCTCTTCTTCCATATACTTTAGAGAGAAGGTCCCAAACCAAATACGTCGAGAAAGTCAACTTTTGCTACTTCTCTCTCTCCTCGACTACTCCTACCCTACTCCACTAAATTTTGTGAATTTCAAAAGGCGGACCATTTCAATGAAACATCCAATGAGCACAGCGCTGTGGCAACAAAATACAAAAAAAATATCCTAAGTGACGTCACACCCTTTTTTCAGAGTCTGTCACAAATGACGCCATTTGATTTGGAATGTGATATGAGAGACCCCATAGGAAATGTAAATGTAATAATAACAATATATTATTTTGTTATATTATCTATATTCAGTCAGTATAAGACCGTTGCTTCCAAATTACGACAGCCGATATAATAATAATTAATTAAATAGCATAGAGATTTTCTAATCTAAATCGCTAATTTTTACTTTATGAATAGCAGCTAAAGCTACTTGTTTGTCGCCATTGTCACTGAATAGCTGATTATTCATACTAGCTAACAAAATTTTGACTTATTAATTTTATTACTTTTACCTAATTATTGAAACTTATCTAACAAAATTTCTTTGAGAACTGCTGGTTTATTACAATAAAATTTTTGATTTTTGATTTAGACTTTAGTGAGGCCTTTGTCTTGACCAATCTTCTTCTGGAAAATGATAGACAAGCCACAGTCGTCTTTCAAAGTTGTCTAGGTTGATTGTTAATTTGCCATCACTTAAATTATAATCAAATAGGAAGCTGCAGCAAGTGTTCAGTTAGAAAAGACCGTAATGTTTTGTAAAGTTAAAGTTTACAAAAATGTTTTTTAATCTTAATTTTTATGTAAATAGAATAAGTAACTATCAAGTTGGCGATGTAAAAGTAAAAACCACTTGAGGGCGAGGGGTTCCTAGTAAAAATCCCCTAACAAGGCAAAGGGGTGGGGGGGGGGGGGTTCCAAAAAGACCCATGTTGAAATGTAATAAATGAACGGGCCCACATGTCATATTGCATACCATACAAAAGCCTGAGTCAAATCATCCGTCATCAGCTATGAAATGATGTAGTACCTGTCTTAGGTACTTTGCCACAGTAAAGTCAAAATTACCAAAATTGCAGATTGAGTTTTTTAATTCTTGTGACAGAATTTACAGAAGAAACACACACACACCATTTTCAAAGTCTAGTGGAATTCAAGCAACTCGGAATCGGAAGTACACTGTATAACTGTACTCACCCCCATTAAAACAAATGGATAAAATTGTGACATGTGACCATTGCATTGCATCTAGACCCTATTGAATGACATACTACAAACTACATACACTACGACCACTGACGCCGTTAAAAAAAGGACTGATTAAATTAAAAAGTCCAAACTCCACATCCAACAACATCGGAAATCAAAATACTTGACGCATTACGCAGAACCAGAACATAGCCCCGTATGCATCTACTCACTCGTCAGCTACACACTAAACTAAATACACTATTCTGGGTTGGGCGTAGTTGTAGATGGAGTACCACCGCTCTTATACTACTAGTACAATGTCATGTAAACATTTAGGGACCTTCCAAATATCCAAATGAAACATCACGAATCATACAATGAGAATGAATGAGTGTCACATAAAAACCTAAAACCCTAAAAATCCTCAAAAAAGTCGAATATATAATCAACCCGTTCAAAAAGCAAATGTACTTTGCTTTATTTCAAAAAACGAAAAATATATGAAGGAATAGCACACTTAAAATTAAAGTTACAAAAATGTGAAACTGTAACTGTGACACATCATTTAAAAAAAAAGGAGTTCGTAATTTCTTGGAAGTCACACTTGACAGTCCCCTTATGGGAAAAATCCAAAACGTGGTACACACGTCTTTTCTCCTTCCCCGTGAGAGATGCAAAGGGTGCTATTTGATGACTCGAAAGCTTGACCCACATGAAAGCTGAAGATTTGTTTGCATTTTTACACAAATCCTATAAAGGGATATACACACATTTTATAAAATGTCTACGTGTACTATGGTAAGGCAAGAGATAATTTGGAAAGGAATTATTTATTATTAGAGGGAAGGAAGATGGGGAGGCTGTGTGTACTGTGCGGAAGAGCGGAACTGACGAGGGACGTTTCTGGGATGTTTGGGGAGATGGCGTTGGGAAAAAAAGAGAGAGAAATAGAGAGAAATAGAGAGATAGAAAGAGAGAGAGAGAGAGAGAGAGAGAGAGACGAGAGATGGGAAATTATTAGGATAGGATAGGTTTTTCTTTTTCCTGACCTGGTGAGTCAAGTAAAGTCAAATCATCAACTTTTTGAGTTTTAGACAGACAGAAGAAGAATCCGTACTACTGCTCAGTAGTTTCACTCTCTTGGTTTTAACGTAACACCTCGTCTATCCTATATATTCGCATAATATTTCACTCATACTCTCTCGCGTAAGTATTATATTTGTATTCACATATAAAATAATCATAATAATCAAAATATATATTCTAAATAATTCTTTTAGTCCTTAAGTCCTATTGGGGGAAAAAAAATTCTATTGGTTTCCTTTGGGTTAGTCGTGTCCGTTCCGTTCGTTCCGTGTGTGTGTGTGTGTGTTTAGTCAGTCGTTCAGTTAAACGTAAACGTAAACGTGAAATATCGTCAGTCATCATATCACTCGTTCGTTGCATTGTACTTGTGTACTTGGGGAAGATTAAATGCTCGTGAATTGTCCGTCAGAGTAATCAGGACGTGCTGATTATCAACTGAGTCACAATTATTATATTACACAGTACTTTACATTACAGAACATTTACTTACACACACACACACAAACTCTCTGCCTTCCTTCCATTACCTTACAGAGTACACTTTACCAATACCATTTACCATTATACCATTACCACCAGGACAGAGAGATAGAAAGAGAGAAAAAAAAATACAGAGTAGAATTCAGATTCAGAATATCAGAATAATTCAAGAGCAAGAGAGCTACGAGGACGAGTACTGCTACTACTACTTCTCCTAGTGTAGGGCTACAAATCTTCTAGGACTCCGAGAGCCAATATCCAACCATCAACTGTGTGTTATATTGTGTGTAAAGACTGTTGTTAGAACTGTTTGTAGTCTGTAGGAGAGGAGGGCAGACCCTACTTTTACTAAACTCTTGAAAAGAAATCAAAAAAAAAAGTCAAAATAATTAGACAAGTGCTTAGTTCTCTTCTTCTCTCAGTCAAGTCCAAGTTGAAAACATCTAGGTACTAGTTCTTTGGAGCTATCATTTCATTTTATTCAATAGTGATAGTTGAGTTTTTTTTTTAGTTTTAGTACTGTTGACTGTCTTCTGGGTTGTTGGTTGTTATTTTTGTTTTTTGTGGTTTCAAAGTTGAAAGTGGTAATATTTTGATGTATAAATTTACTATTTTAGGGAGTTAGTAGTTAGTTAATAATTAATTAATTAGTTCATAGTTTGAAGAGACGTTTGACGTTGGATTTGGAAATGAATTTTTGTTTGTAAGTTTGTAGTTTATGGTCAATCGTGTTGTTGTTATTTTTGGAAGTTTTGCAAGTGCATCGATTACGTGTGGTGGGTTGTTGGTTGGGTTGTGTGGCTGTAAATTGATTTTTGGGGCGTCAAAATTTTTATATCTGCTATACCCTCATCATCACATCACTCATCGAACATTTGAGTCGTCGAAATCGAATACTCGAATGTCGTATCTGTTTACCTGGTCTTCCCCCTCCTTCGTTGTTCGTTAGCCTCTATTATCGAACAGATCTCTATCCTAAATTCCTTTTCATATTTGAAATTGTCAATCCTACGTACATCGTCCAAAAACTACTTATGTACCATTACCAGTACCGTATATATATATATGTATATTTAGACATAATGATGTAAATTCCTCCTGAGTGAATGATCAAACAGTGTTTTTGTTGTTTTGTTTACGAATTCTTACAACTATTGCGTTATTAAGGCTAAAAGGCAGTTGGCAGTCCACATCGATTGACTGACTGTTGACTGTGTATGGACAGTAGCAACGAGTACTAAGCCAGAAAGAATACATGACCTATCTGTGTTGTAGGTTGTGACTGGTTGTAAACTATTCCTTTGTCATTTGTACTTTGTTGTTTTGTAAAATTAAAATTATTTCTGTTTTAAAATCGAGTTAAATAGAGTGATAATGTGTCAAAAATTGAAAAGTTGGGCTCAGAAGAGTACTACTAATTTATAATTGGTAATGATCCTCGGAAATCTAAATAATGACCGTGAGCGAATAATGACGTTTGAAGGTTTGGGCACACGTACCTCGTTGATCGTGTAAGTATGTTATTATGTGCTATGCATAATTTACTGACTCTTGCGAGGACGAGGCAAGTACTAAAATTTTTGATGGGAAATCATAAGTAGAGAAAATTAAATGCAAAAGATAAAAGGGAAAGTTCCCTTTACTTGTGTAGATTACCTTTACTTTCTTTTAGAAATTGATATTAACAAAGTTCTGATTTAGTTTGTCATTCCGTAAGCGATTTGAAATAGGTAGGATAATTGATTAACTGGCAGGAAGTTGATTTTTTGAAGCTCAGCTCAGCATTGAAAATACAACATGATCAAAATTGACGATGACATCCCCGATATCGTATATTACTTATTCGTTAATTAATTATTATGGTCATTTTATGAATGTTTTAGCTTCCCTCAGTCGAATAGACTTATCATTCAACTAACGGTTAAAAACCCTTCGAAACTTGTCCTCACTCCTAGACTTCAAACGTCTTTAAATTGATGATTGGTGTTTGGGAACGGTGTAAATAATTGTTTGCCCAATGAGACATGGAGTGTGTGAAGAAATACCTAATTAATACAAATCCTTTGTAGTCAGATATAATAACCGAAGAATGCGAATTACTGAAAGATCGAAGTAGACACGCATTCACGTGTTTTTTTTCATTACGGCGATAGCGATAACGATTTCAAGTTCAGTGTAATGATTTAGTCCTCGTATTGCTGAACCAAGTGACTAAATGTGTCTATCGAATAATACAAATAAAATAATAATAAATAAAACTTCCAGTAAAATCTAAATCCAAAGGGTGGTAATCTTGAGTGTCTCGTTAGTAATTCGAATTGTGTGTTATTTAGTTCTTCATTTGCTGACAAAGTTACACTCTGTTGAATTTTTGTGTGTTGTTTTCAGAAATCTAACGGTTGTAGCCACCAGACCAGAAGTACAGTGAAGGCGTGAATCGTTGCGTGGTGACTTCTTTCTGAGGGTCCATTGTCGTAAAATATTGCATAGTTAATTTCATAAGCTCAATTCCGAACTGGAAAGATGGCCAGTCGTCCAGCAACTGCAACTGGAGTACAGAGACCTAATGGATCTACACAGAATAAACTCTGCCAGTTTAAACTGGTGCTTTTGGGCGAATCAGCTGTGGGAAAATCTAGTTTAGTTCTTCGTTTCGTCAAAGGACAATTTCACGAGTACCAAGAGAGCACGATAGGAGGTAATATTTTACATTAACATAATTAGTTTGCAAATATATCAATTACAAACTTCTAGGAAACGATCTATATATGACCTAGGTATTTGATAAACTGTATTTAAATTCGTGGCATTTTACGATAAATGTATATTCACTTAAAAGAATATAAGTATTGTCTTTAGCTATTTTTTAACAAAACGACTTGCAAAAACAAGTTAAACCCACAATTTGCGAACCGTGGGATCATAGTGATTCTAGAGCTAGGTAACCTTTACCTAATATGATGATAGTTTTGAGCGCAACTGAACAGACCCCATAGAATGTGGTTCATTTTATATATAATACTACGGTTTGTAAAATGTAGTATTGATGAAATGGATGTGGTTACTGATTAGCGTGTTGTTTGCAATTTGCAATACCCTAGGGTCCGTAAAAATGCTTGGAATTTCAATTTCGACAACTGCAAGTGTAACCATTGTATCAAGCCGTACTGCAAAGTAGTCTATCATCATCATGCTAAACATCTGCTAATTAATCTAAAATTTATACAGTAACTCTTTGGAGTACTTTGCATGCATGTGGTTAGTTCCCATAAATGCTGTCTGCTAATTAAACCTAGCATTCCGTTGTGAAGTGCTAGAAAATACGTACAAATTCTTTCCTATTTTTCCATTCCGTTTTTCAAAATTATTTGTTTACTTCGTGGATCTAAATTATCGTAGTTTTCTTTTTTTTTGGCGTCATCCGTCACCAATGATTTTAGTCCACTCTACCTGTTATCTAGACTCCGAGAACACCTTCGAAATATACGGGGTCTGTACATTCTACATTCACATCAAACTAGCTGCAGATACTTCGCGTTAGTTATCATGCGGTTACTATTTTGTTGAGTTTGGCAGAAATTTTAATCATATTCTAATAATATCGGAGGAGGAATGCCTAATTATTTATGTGTTGTGTATGTTTATTTTCGAGAAATGTTGTTCAGGTTTACATATTTTGTTTTAATTCTAGCGGCTTTCCTTACGCAAACGGTAATGCTAGACGATACAACGGTTAAATTTGAGATTTGGGATACTGCTGGACAGGAAAGATATCACTCTTTAGCCCCTATGTACTACAGAGGAGCTCAGGCAGCCATAGTCGTCTACGACATTACCAATCAAGTAAGTGTACTATGCTAACCACATAACTTCATATGAAAATCAATTCTATTAGTTGTTTTGCTTAGTTACCCTTCCTACTTTTAACCCTCACCCGATTTTGTCTCCTATGTGTAGCTTCCGTATTTATTATTCAGTACCCTAAAGTCACTATATTTTTCTCGCTCTCCCTAAAATAATCCTATTTTTGGATCCTTGTTTTGTCTAAAACCGAACAAAGTGCACCAGGTTGCGAAGTAAGGCTTATAAATCAATCATTTTCAATCCTAACACGCATCACTAGCTCAGATTTAGTTCCAATTTGTATGAAAAATCACTACTTTTTCTTACATGTGTGAAAAATTTACTTTTTTCCCTCCAACCCCTATATGCCTTTTATTTTTTCTTCAGCCGTCTCTATTACCCTACTTTGCACTATTTAAGTCATCCTGCAATTAGCCTACCCTATTTTTCTGAAATTTATTTCCCGGTCCTATTTTTTAGCTTATTTTAATCGTAGGCGGCCACCTTTGGTAAGAACGCTGACAGTAGTAACACTCAAATACCTATTTGTATTTCTTTCTGTTAGTAGTAAAATCAATTTTTGTGCTAATGAGTGACATCTTAGTCTGTCGGTTACGTTAATAGTAAATTATATTAGACTCTTCTTTGTGATTGCCTTGTAACAGGAAACTTTTGCGCGCGCTAAAACTTGGGTAAAAGAGCTACAGCGGCAAGCGTCTCCCTCCATTGTGATTGCCTTGGCGGGCAACAAATCGGATTTGTCAGCAAAACGAATGGTAGATCATGACGAAGCGTATGCGTATGCTGATGAGAATGGACTGCTATTCATGGAGACATCCGCTAAAACCGCAATGAATGTCACGGATATCTTCCTGGCAATCGGTAAGTACTTCCGGATGCATGATATTATTTCCAACTATGCATATAAAGACATCCTTAATGGCTCTCATGATGGATCTCCGTCTGTCTGGGGTCTCGAGGAGTAATGCTTTAGAAAAAAAACTGATTTTATAAAAGCTTAGTGTGGACTTCAAAATATAACTAAACAATATGATAATTTTTACAGCTAAAAAATTGCCGAAAGCAGAACAAGCAGGTGGTCCTGGTCAAGCACAAGGAAGAAGGTTAGGTCAAGAGCAAGATGCTCCCAGGGCCACACAAAACTGCTGTAAATAACATGCCTTTCATCTTTTGATCATTCTACATCCTAGATTTATATACATATATATAGGTACATATATTACGTACGTGAAACAGTTTAAACTGTCAGATTTATTACTGCTACTACAATTATTACAACACTACTACTACTACTAGAACATACAAGTTGCATCGTCGACAAAAAAGTGGATAAGCATTGGATCCGTTACTAAAAATGACTGCGTATAAATTTTCATAATTACGTTTATCTAGGCAAAGGGTAATATGTATTAATTATTATTGCCCTAAAACTACATAGTACTAAATACTATAGGGAGCTTGCAATTATGACGCCATACGATTTTTTCGATTTCGATTTGTGATCAATCCCTTTTCCCCAAAATCATAAATCGTCATATATATTTTGTCGTGTACCCCCGTCCCCCAGGGTATGACGTAAATTTTGAAAATTTTATACAAACTTTTGTGAAAGTTACTGTTTTAAATCATTGTCTTGCAAATTTATTTAGTTAAAATATATACATTACCACAGAAAAGGTTTAAATACCAGGTAATTGAATTTTAATTCGAACATGAGAACAGAGAACCATTTTTATAATAAGAATTTGAGTTGAAAGCGTGCCAGAAGTAGTAGCTGTTTACTAAAGCGTTATACGCCTCTCCCCTCGTGTCTTGTTCAGTCATTTTTCGTACCCCATAACCCCCTCTACAAAGTCTATGACGTCATAAGTACAAGCTCCCATACTACTACATACTATTGTTCTGATACACATGTAGTTTTTTTCTTGTTATATGCATATTACATACATATAAATGTTCAAAAAGCTTATAGATAGATAGTACATACCTATTTTTCCGTAGATAATATTAAAAATATGTACGTCTACTCTTGAAAACGTAAACATCCCAAAAAAGCCCCTTTTCGATTTTTTTTGTGGTTTATTGTTGTATGATACATACATAAATTTAAATCTAATCATAATATATATATATATTATATATATACTACACATAAAATTGTACATTACTATCGATGATTATGATTACCTATTATGGATCGTATCGTAATAATCGTGCTGTACGTATTACATGTATGAGTAATTGCTGACTTGTGTAACATTGTTAAAAATATTTAAAAGATTAAAAAACAAAATACAACACTGCAGATAACGATTAATTACTTAAGAATATATTGGATATATAAATATATGTGTGGAGGCATATTATCGATACACTGCATACAATCGTAATACATTTAATTATTAATATATTTGTATGTAATACATATAATATCTAGTGGCAAATATTGAATAATTATTGTAATTTTTGTGGTGAAATCAACCAGTATGGAACAGAACATAGACATACCAAAACAGAAAAGCATGGGTGAAGAAGAATGTACTAGAACAGGTAGGGTTAGTTGTAGGTAGGTAGAGGTAGTTTATCCGAATGCCGAATCCGATTATTATGTAATTATAATGATAAAAAAAATGGTGATGCTGGAAATATTGAAATAAGTGGAAGCGCATGTGTGGACCCTTACAATACAATTACAGTAGGTATTTATTTATAGTGCGTACTGATGATGAGCGTTGTTGTGAAGGTGCAAAATATTAAAAAAAAAACTGTATTTGTCTACACCTTGACAATTTCCTTTACTCCATCGGAAGGATATTGGGATTTGGGAGTTCTTCGAGAATATTTTGTACCTTGACGTACGTACGAGCGGTATACACGTTCCGTTTTAGGGCTAGAGAAATACTTAAAATCAATTAAAAACTTAAAAAAGCTTTGTAGATAGCTCTCGTGAAGTGGATCCCTATAGCACATAGATAGTATATTTAGATCTTACCCCACTATTAAATTAAATTAAGATGTAGTAGTTGATGCTATAAAGTAAAAAAAATATCTGTAATTAATGCGATACAGTGGATTCATATTTCGAATGTATTTAAATAAGAAGGTTAAGCAAGAACTCAAAACTTTTGACGCGCATGAAGGTAAACTTTTACAATCAAAATCCTTAATACTATTGGAATAATTATTATGATTATAATATTACATATTGAATGATGTTATTAAATTTGCAATATGAAGCAAATTGAAGGAACGAAAATGAAATCATGCTAATATATTGTATAAAGCTAAAGAAACCTTTTGAAGTTTAGGATTTTGAACTTTAAACGATGCATGTTCAACATAAAAACCTAGGTATATATATGTACGTTTGTTTCTCTTGCCTGTTGCTTGTAAAACAAAAAAAACTTGTCACTTATATATATTCCATGTAATGTTAAAATATAATTATTCTTTGCGGCAATTTTTTCGCAAACAAAGAGTGTATTCCACCGTCTGTTTCGATTTTCTAACTCGATAATGGATAATACCATGATTAATTGTATGATTTCCTCGATTTCGAAATATATACAGTTATGTTTTTTTTTAGGTTTTAAAATGATTTTTGCTTTAAGGTAATAATTTTTTGCAGAGTGAAAAGACAGTTGGGTGATAATGTAACGTTAAATAAATAATTTGCAGAGAGACTCGAGACAACAAGGATTATTTCAGATTTCATAATTAAACCATACAGTGGAGGATTTTATTAAGAGACAATAACAAGGATCGAACAATTCCAATTCCAAATTCATGCACTCAATAAAACGGTACAAAGCGCCTCCTCCCCCAGTATTAATTTACTTGGACCTCGCACGCATCTTCCTGCGCTTTCGCTTCAGCCTTCGCATACGCTTCTTGCGCCACTAAAAGAAAAAAAAACAATAAAAGTCATTAGAATAAGTTGTTACAGAATCAAACTAGGTGCTTGTATGTAGTTATTAGCCGCTCCGCCGCGTCTTCCGAACCACCGGTCGTACCAATTAAGTCTCTTTATAGTTACCTACATACACATAGTATGAACTGTGAAATTTATAACCGGTCACCGGTAGGGACTTGTTCGAACTAAATAAACACGAGGCCATTTTCACACTACCTTTTATTAATAATTACCTAGTTAAGACGCAACACGTTGGGCGCCAAGAGATATATATGCAAAATGCTCTACTAATCTCCACACATATAACATACATACAACTACCACGCAGTTAAAAATCCTAAATGCCAACTTGAATGAAAAAAATATAATAAAATTGACCTTTTCTCCTTTACTCAAAGACTTAAAATATATATAAATTACAATAAAATAAAAATCCTAAAAATAAAGAGGCGATGATGCTGCTGACATGCAAAGTAGAGCAAGCTTCCACTACACTGAATACTACTGCGTATAAACCTGAACGGCATGGGCCGGCTTGGCAAAAAGATAAAGTACAGTATTAGCCATTGTTCATCCTGCCTTGTTCGCACGACATCTCCGCAATCGGCAAACTCTGTAACTGCTACCTATACACGTACATACAGCTACAGTACAACGGCATGGCACGATGAGCATTTTTTCCCGTACTATGCAGAAACCCCTAAAAATCCACCCTAACACTAATGAAAAGTAATAATAAACCACTAAAATACCGGGTAAAACAATCAAGAGTTCCCCATCTACAAATGTATGATATAATCTCGATTAATTAACTTAAAAAATTCCTGATTATCTTATGATAATTAGATGTACCTAGCACGGCACCCACAGCCACGCCGCCTATCATACTCTACAATACGAGTACGACCGACAAGTCCAATAATGGCCATGCCATGCCACACACCGCACCGTCTAGCCTATACTACGTAGTACCGAGGACGCCGAAAATACGAAATAGAAAAACGGGGAAAAAACAGGTAACTAGTAAAACTAAATAATATAATTAGTAATAATAAAAAGTAAATTACCTTGGCTCTCATGTTAGGTGCTCCTAAAGAGGAGAAATTAGTCCAGGTTTCTTAGGTATTGGATACCGGGCAGTATTGAAAATTAAATGCAGCTTCAGCAAAAATGCTCCCAACTCAACCGACCATGTTTTGTATCTGAAGTCGGATGAGCTTTTGTCATGGTTTCTTCTTCGTCTCCAAGTGTGGTCGATACACCCCTCAGTTCACCCTTTGCACGCCAGGCAACTGAGGCAAAACTGTGTCCTGGAAATGCATGCGAGAATCTTGCCTCAGACGCGACTGAGCGCTCATGCAGCAGCGGCGGACGCAGTTGCTCCTCCACGCACCAGAGCCTGCCTCCCTGCGGTGCCCTGCATCCCGTGAAATGTGAAGAAGCGCCAGTTTTACAAGTTTTGGGGAGCGAACACGCTTCAATTTCAATTTTTAAAAGTCCAGCAGCATCAACGCAACGCATCAAGTGGACCACGTACCACGTTGCCCGTGCCGTCAGCCCGTCATGCCCCTTCAAAAAACATGCTGAGAAAGGAACAGTTGACAGTGGGATTTGCGTAGCGATTAATTTATTTAAATTAATTATTACTAGCAAATTGCAACTAAACTAAATAGCTTGTGAGACGGACGGACACCGGATTCTCCAATCAAGTACTTGAGCCTTCAGCTTTGCTGGATTTGCATCTTTGGAATTGATCTTGTAGTTTGGTTCAGAAGTTCGGACTCTAAGTTCATATTTGGCTTTGGGCACGTGTAGTGTACTTTCGCCTTTGGCTGTCTATCTATTCACATTCACTATCATCTCATCTTAGCCTTTCGGTTGTCGGTGCTAGGTGGGTTTTTAAATAACTTGTTAATAAAGTTGTAAAGTTCATTAGTCATTAGTAATGGAAATTAACTATTTAACTTATCTAGCCTATCCTCTGGCTCGGGTTTTGAGTCTCTCGAGTGTGTTATATATGTCATATTATGTAGTGTCAAGTGTGCATGTCATAGGTACTTTAAATGGGTTGGATTGCAGACCTGGTCGCACAGAGCCACTCCGACCCAGGCCACTCCGACCCTTGTTGCCAAACTGCCGGAGTGGCTTAGGCCACTCCGGCTTGTATACCTTAATGGGCCACTCCGGAGGCCACTCCGGCCTCTATACTTTACTGGGCCACTCCGGAGGCCACTCCGGCCTCTATACTGTAGTGAGCCACTCCAGAGGCCACTACGGCCTGTATACTTTAACGGCCCACTACCCAAAGGCTCATTTTTTCTATACCCCGGTTAAGATCGAACACAGTGACTACCACCTCCAGAGATATGGTGGTCACCACGCAACTAGGTCGTTTGACCAC
>JAQFZC010000195.1:0-68364 GCA_034695205.1 Dicyrtoma fusca | reverse complement strand
GCCGTAATGGTAATCTAATGCAATGGTCCGCGTGGCTGACATGCAGTCAGAATCAGATGCACCGACTCCAATCCACTGAAGGTGGCATTGGCGATGGAAAGGCTGACGAGTGAGCTCATCACTCGTGTCGGTGTCAACTGACCCCGCTGCCGTGGCATACTTCTAGCACTAGGTAGATATTTATAGTATTTAATTACGTATATAATGCACCTAATCAATTACCCCTCTGCTCTGCTCAGGAAACATACAAACTTAGTAAACAGAGCATCTTAATTAGGCATAGGACGAAATTGTATTGATTACATCATCTCGTTTGAATGTTTACCGAATTCTCAGCCTAGATTTATCTCTCCTTTAAACTTTTCAGAATAATACACCTATCGATCATGTTTAAGTTCCATTTTCAAGCGTTAATTAATCTACAAAATAAACACAGTACAGGTTGTGTAACCCACCAAAACTTTTTGATTAACTCCTAATTTCGAACAAATAACGGAACAAAAAGACGGAACATGAGACAGACAATATGGTACATAAAACGTTCGGAAAAGTTTCAAATGAGAAAGTCCGAGTCAAATTAGAAGCTTTGAGCAGCTGATGATGAAATCTACCTTCCCCTCAAGTCAGTCCTAATGAGTTCCCAGTGAAGAGTCTGCACACGGCACAGATAATTAGGACGAGTAGTATTGTAAGGGATGACACTTTTGTAAACTACCCTGAGGAAGTGCTCGTTAGTCTCACTAAAGTCTCTTCTCCATTGACTCTTCCTAATTAGACCAGTTTTACACGGTATTTTGAAAACAAAACAAAAATATCCACACAAGCATTCATTCTGAGTCCAGAAAACATAGCATACAAAACAAATTTATTTAAAGTTTTCCATCAGAATAATGAGCTACCTTTGGGTGTGACAAATGTTTTAGAACTACCTTTACCCTTTAATGTGTGTTTTCCAACTATTTACGTACAAAGTTCTCGCGTCACTCACACACGTTGGGTAGTAATGACGTCTTGGGACGTTCCAAATCTATAGCTCTCCGTGTATCGTATGTATACCTACCTTATACAACTTCTCATCAAACAGTCCACTTCCAATTTCTTTGATAGAAAACTGAGTTTGGTAGGTGACAGGAATTTTATGCTTATGCCATGTCACTTTCAGAAATTCACAAGTTTCAGCGTTCCAAGAGTATACATATAGTACGTGCCCTAAATGACATAACACGGGATCCTCGTATTCCTACAAAATATTTCATATAATACTGTCAAGAAGTACAATATATACATATAGCTATAGTGTCCTCAAATATTGCGTACGAAATTACTTGACAGAATCAATAAAGCGAGAAACTTTTCCCACTATTCTTTTACACGCCTATTCATGCACTCCGCTCCGTGATGTAAGAACAACCGAAACGACTCCAATCCGAATGCTCGACAAGTGCAAATAATTTTTAATAAACATGAAACGATGAAACTATTCACGCAAAGTGCATTTCACAACCAGAAAAGGAATCTATTTTTTTTCCTGACATTATAAACAACTCCGACACTGCCCAACATATCTCCGGACTTGTTAATAAAATTATGTCTATCACTTGTTTTTAGCCTGCCTACACGGTCTCCCGAAAAGATTCTTTCGAAATTTTGACATCACCAGCACAACTACTACTGTCGCGCATGTTCCACAACAAATAGACGATAGACTTATTTGTCCATAAATACCCACACAAAAAGGCAATACATTAGGCTAATTGACATAATAATGCAATACACTGACTTACACATTGCATTTCGACGAAGCTCACAAGTGTGACAATAAAAATCAACATTTGTAATTGTAATATCAAAGTTTTATAATTTAGTTGGTACAAAATAGGACACTTACTCATAAAAACTGACTTCCTTAAAAATATTCAGCCCTAAATGGCATTTATGCATAGGTATTTTGGATTGTACGAAACTCCTTATAAGCGCATCAGTAAAACATATAAAGTATCAAATACATAACAGGTTTCGGTTTAGTTGAAAAGGCAAAATAATGAAAACCATTTTATTTTATGATTAAATCTCATCACACAGGTTTGCTTTCAAATTGATTACAGGGATGTACCCTGGCTTGCATTCCTTTCTACTAGTCTCTCATAATTTCAAAGAACTAACTCAAGCTTTTTTACAAGGCAGCACTTGTGTGGTCAAAAGGCGAACCAATACTTGTGAAAAACGAAGACTGTGTGGGTGTACTGTCCCTACTATATAATTTGTATCATAATACGTAATAATATTTTTATAATCAGACTGATGATGCTATATATATATGAGATTGCTTAGGTAGGTAGGTGTACTTAAGGTCGAGACGTTTCTTTCATGAGGATTTTCCAGTGCTCTCCTGAATGTGTTTATTGTCAAGAATTATTCGCCGTGAGCGAACATTATTTTCCATAATTAGCATAGTAATAATGAACCACGCTGCACTACCATTTACAATGAAGTCTTAATTCACCGTCTATTTTGTCAAACAAAAGATTCATTCTTTCCAGCTCCCTTCAATTACGACATACAATAACAAAGAAAAAGTGTAATGAGGTTTCATGCACGACAGCTTGAACTCAGACGAGCTACACAAACAAACACACCTATAACCAACTGCCCTCCACCTATTCCACCATCCCCCACTCCTCACCAGCATAGGTAACCTCTCTTTAGTTCATATTTTGATAGCTGGTCTCCTTACCTCTACTCACTAACTACAATGCTCCATGATTTCGATTATGAAAGGATAGTAAAGGGACATTAAACACCATCGCAGTACTCACAATGCAATGGGGATCATATATATTTCTTGAAGACAAACGATATAAACAACATTATTTAATTTATTGTGTTCAACCATAAATGTTAAAAGACTAGTCTAACGTGAAAGTATGAGTTATATTTCGTACATCAACCGGAAACCCTAGAACATTTGAATTATTTAACCCAATGTTACCAAATGTGTACCCATTATGAGTGAATGAATGACGGTATTCAACTTCTCTCAATAGTTCCCTAATCCCTATAGCCATGTAGGTTAAGCGTAGGCTGAGTATGAATGACTAATGTAGTAAAAGTGGTACTAAAACATCCCTGCATCGCATCGGTATGAATCAGCTCTCGCAAAATAAGCAAAGGCGGAAGACGCTAAAACACACCTATGCATTTGATACGCATAATTCACGAGTGTCCCAATCTCAACCTCCCTGACACCAACAGCAGCAGCAGCAAACTTAATGTATGCAATACTACTTTCTATTTGTGTTTCAATAACACCCTTTACCACCACTTCTTCGTCTCATACGGCCAAATAATAATAGACTTTAAATTCAATTGCCATATTCACTGTAGGCTTGCATTTGGTTTTGATAACGGCATACAATGTATGTATATGCGCTTATTGCAAAATTGCCAGCCGTAACTAGTAATGTACCAATGCATTTCAAGGAATGTAAGTACGTAGGTACCTACACACATAAGGTAGTGTCTGTATTTGTAGGATTGTTTTCAAATTGTCGTTAAAAGAAACTCACAGTCCACACTATTTGTTATAACTGCACCTCTTTTCTTTGGCAGTTCATGGGCGCGATGCAAAATAGGTAATGGCAAGTTTCACTACTAAGTGCTTGATTTTTTTTAAACTAGAAAGAATATTCATTACGATGATAGCTGCAACAAACTTGTTACGGTATAAAAATAACTGACTGCACGTGCTCAAAGGGAAAATTCTTTGTTCCCATATTCATTAGCTCTAATCGAACCAGGAAATATTATACAAAAGTAAAACCAGTGCCACATTAAAGGACTCTAATACGTCAAATTAAAATCATTTGAATTTTTCAAATAAACTTTGTAAGCTTGTAACACCCGAAAAACAAAATTGGACAGCTATCCTTCTACATTTTATATGAATACGTGGGCGATATAATGTTTATTAATAGAGCCGATGATGCATCTCTAACAAATTAAGAGTAACGGCGAACAATATTATAAACATTGGTAGTATACGAACACAGAAATACTGAGCTATCCGAGTTCAAGAAACTAATAAGATAACAACATCAACAACCTAAACTTTACGATATCCGCCACAACCGTTCCTGTTCGTCGTTTGCAACTTTTCGAAAAAAGAATAGGTGTTAGTAAAACTTGGTCTCCATTGCACTGTTGATTTGTATTATCTTGTTCATGTTTCTAAACTTGACCATGGGCTGCGCCGGCACTGGTGTTATTCGTAATAGTGTTCACATAATTACGTGGTCAGGAAGTTGAACAGTCAAACCCAAATTACACCATCTCAGCCTCGTACATGCATATTGCATTCATACCCACGTGCTTAAAAGTTGAACTCGAATAAATAATTCAACACCAGCTTAAAATACCCCAAGGAAATTCTTAAGCCTGCTACTATGGCTTCCCCATATTATACTACAGTCAAAGTGTACATATCAAAGCTTGTACACGGTTGAACTGAATTTGATATCGTAGATTATACATGGAGCTGTGCTGCTCAAACTGCGCCATGGATTAACTGAAAGAAAAGCTGCTGGCTTATTAGAACATTGGTGTGGTGAGCCTTAAACCTTTTATGCGAATAACTTGCCACATCACACTCCCATTAGTGTGATGCTATGGCTATTTACTGTACATGGGAGTTAAACTATTGATCGGGATGCTCCGGAGATGCCAAAACTTGTTGGGTGAGAAGAGCAGAAAATATTTCCTTTTCTTCTGCTTACATACGAAACAACCGGGATGTATTCAACAATCATCACTACCTACCCCACTTACAAGAAAGCTCCTAATATCTTCGTAAGGTCAGCCGACATGAATTATTTTTAGGCTCTTGTTCGAACAAACGGAAAAATAATTTTAAAACTTGGAGTAGGGTTATGCAATCGACCAAAAATTAACAAGCTGAATTTTAGCTAGCGAGCGTACTAACTCGTACGGTTTTAATTCCCAGTGGTAAAGTTTCCAAAAACTAGTGCTTATAAATCCGTTTAATAGCGGAACTAATATTAAAAGCAAGACATTTTTAAGCTGCTTTAAAAACTGTAAACTGGTTTTATTACCCACATCGGATTCCCCTTCCGTATTTTAAAAATCAACGGAGTAGGTGCGCAGAGCCACCACTACAGAAAGAACATGTCCTAAACAACTAATCCCTCGATCGAAGACAAGGAACTAATAAAATAATAATAAAGAATCGTATAGGCGATTATTCATGCCCGTCAAAATACATATATTTCCATTTCCTGCCACTTACAATACAATTCCAACACCTTCCACTTCAATAGCGTAGAGCTTTTAAGTCATTATTTTATCCCGTGTGCATGCATGAATCTCGTTGTATATACACATAATAATAAAGCAAATAATCTCGGTGGCTGGCGTCCAATTCGATTGATGATGTATGCATGTACTTACAGAGGTACTAACACCTACAAAAGTAGGGGTACATAAGTACCTACTTGCAGTTTCACCGCTACATCGTGCAAGAGAGCAGACAGCTGTGAAATCTTGGGTTCCCGAGTGTAATTGTACTATAGCCCTCAAACTTAGGTAGGTACTTACAAACTGACCACTAACTTCCACATAAAAAAGATGAAGAGCTTCATCAGGTCTTTTCCCTGTGAACTGCTGTGCACGGTTTACGGTTTGTACTCTTTCCTTTATAGAGGTTTAAAATGTGTGAATAAACAATTGAACTTTGGTGTAAGACTGCTACAACCTATAAAAGCCCAGCATTAAAATTTATTCCCAAACAAGAAAAATATAAATACAAAGAATTGTTTGTGCTTCAAACAAAAATAATCAAACATCAGAATTTCCAATCGTGACATACAAGCAGACAAGCACACCGTTCAAAAACACAAGTACTTTACCCATTTCCATTTTCAACATTAATGCCTTCCGTTGCTTAGTTGCTTCTATTTCAACTTCCAAGAAGTCGGCTTATGATCGTAGATATGTAGAAAGGTAATGTATATTTACAAAAATGTGTTACTGACAGATGTGAAACAGCTACCAGCGTGTACCAGGACACAATAGGACGCCAAGATAAAACATGTAAAAAGATCTGGTGAACTATATCCCGATATCACACGAACAAGTCCTATATAAGGTAATCCGTAGTACAAGTTTACTAAGAATTGCAAAGAAGCAGTACTTGGAAAATCTTCCTATGTCTTTGAATGTTACGTACATACTATAAATATAGCTTGAAAACATCCGAAAAAAAAACAGAATTCACCTACACAAAGTATCACACTTAGCTGCTAACAGGAACTAAAAGCTTCTGTCCAACAATACTGCGGATTAGCATCTACATCATCAGCAAGATAATGTACGGTAAAGAGGCACTCTACATGATGTACAAATGTGCACATGGAAAATCTAACACCTCCACAAAATTTTGCCTCTGTGTGCGCGCTAAAAATCTGTACCTACCTATGCATCTTCTCGAGAGATCAGAAAATTCGAAGAATGACATGTTTCGTTCCAAGCAGTGAACTAGTCATCCAAAGTAGGTGACTAGTTTTACTTGACGAAGATTAACACCCACGTCCGCCACTATTTGAGTGTATCCCGTACGATTTTTTTATGAGGCTGATGTTATATTACCATTAAAGAAACCTTTACCGATACCCTGACGTGTACTGGTGAGCTTTAAGTACCTACGTCAAGTATTCAATCGAGCTCAAATTAGAAAGCCTCATAAAGCCTTGTGAAAGTGCCTCTACTAATGTAAATAACTATTATCAGCAACCAAGATGAAAATTTCCTCTTACCTCAGAATCATTCTCGTTAGTGCTTCCTTCATCGTCGTCAGAACCATCTTGGAATTTAACGGTTGAGGTCCTCGTCATCTCTAATTCTTCCATTGTGGGTTCATGTTGGTAGTTTCCAGTTCCGAAAACTCCAGCAGCACCCATAAGAGCCGCATTTTGTGACTGGACTGACTCTCCCTCTATTAATTGAGCAGGATTTTCACAATCAACATCATCATCATCATAATCCATACTCTCATTATCTTCCTCATCAATTACGCCATTCGAAGACAAATTAAGCTCCCCAGAGGTACGGTGCAGCTTACGACTGGCAAGCGAAACGTCTGCGTGCCCAAGCGGATAATAGAATGACACCAGAGAAGCATAGATAATATGTACATATATAATTTATAAAACAATTCACATTTGATTACATAATTGCATAATATAAATTTAAAATTGAATCCGACACTTGTAGGAAATTGTGTTCGACAAGTAAGCAGAACCATTGCATTTGGAAGCATTGCATATTATTATATAGACAATAGACAAAATGAAAGTAGAATGTACAGCAGGAAGCAGATGACGAGAGTTTGTGTGTTTATGTAGGTATGAACAGGCGTAAAATACAGAGATATTGGCCCAGCACCAACACCACCGGACAGCGTGCGTTTATTTCCATAGTATGAAATTCCACCCGACCCGTTTGATTTTTAGCGAAGCCCGACATGAAATGTGATTCCATCGTGTTTATGGATTGCGGTTGAAATTTTAATCGAGCAAGATTTGGTTGAATTGAAGAGGATGACAGGAGAAATGGAGACAATATGTAATAAAAGAGAAAAACAAAGATTTGTCAAACATAAAACTATTCTATTCTATTTTTGCAATAACAAAAATTCAATTTGCCTTAAATTTCTAACAATGAATTCCTGGCGCAGACCAGCTACAATAATCGTATTCTGTTACTGCCTCGCCTCCGTTAGTTCCTTATGGACTAGAGAATGTCATGCGCTGCGTGTGAACAATGCATTCCTACTTTTAGGTTAGTATTTTCACGGCAAAGATGAATAGTACAGATTTAGTCCAAACAAAACAAACGGGCTGGGCATCCTTTCTACATTCCTACTCTTCCATTTCAAACTAATCAAATCAAATCCTCAGCGTTGGCAACAAGGTAACCTTCAACATATTCTACTGTTACATAACAACTTTATTATTTTATGGGTACAGTAAAACCTACAAGTCACACATCTGCGCATACATCACAATCACAATCTACTGTTAATATTCTCATTGTAAGTGTAAGTTAAAAAACATCGCTGAACTAACAATAATATGCACCTACCTACCTACCATATTCGCTCTGTACACTTCTAATGTACAAAACAGATCTACCTATGTATCTAGAGCGAAATCCCCTCAAAAAGTGCCAAACAAGTGGCAAGATTAAAATACGATTTGACAAGTTTTTACTAACAAAAAAGAGGGAAGTGAGCATACCTACTCACAGGGACTGCCATTGCATTACATTTAAATCCTGTACTGGTTATTTTAGTCTAGCTAAGACGTACAAATTGATGCCTAAGTAATTAATACTCCGCGGGTTTACGAGCGACAAACAATACAGTATGTTTTCTACATTACTTCCATCCAGTGAACGGTACCACAGCTGTAACTTAAATCCCATAAATCTCCCACGAAATGCTGTTGACTGTACATACTATAGGAACTCTCTCCCAGAATTTTCAGTTTGAAAATTAACGACTTGAAACATTTCACTGCTCACTGTATCCCCACGCTACGCCGGCTCCACTGATAGTAAAATTAGTAAAACATTACGTTAAGTACCAGCAGAAAAATAAACTATCCTAAAGGAATTTGATAAGATAAGGGAAGCCACAGATTTAGCTTCCACATACTGTAAGATAAAATTACGAGGGTACTCCAGTAAGTGTAGGTAGGTACATAAGTTTCGTGAAGTAGCTCCCAACGGAATATCTCCACCATGTTTTCACTTACGTCAAACCGTTCCAACCATTGTTTGTACTTCGTGTTCATTTCATTATAAACTAAAACTAAAACGTACACGGTGTGGTGTGTGTAAAAGATCATACGTATGTATGCAAGTACCCTGCTCGATACAAAACTAATTTTCACTCCAACATTCTAGCATCTAGCTCCTACTATGAATACTACTATATGTATTTTCCTAGTTGCTTGTTTCCATAATTTGCCAAATGAAATTTCGTCATAGCAAGGACTGTCCGTACATGTTACTCAAAATACTGTGTGCATGAATCACACCGGTCAGCAGCCTCGCGTAGGTATCTTTCGCCATAGTACTGCCTATACCCCTGCGGCTGGAATTATTTAACTACCTACGATACTTTAAAAATTACATTCCGT
The DNA here is from genome assembly GCA_034695205.1 of Dicyrtoma fusca. Classification (NCBI taxonomy): domain Eukaryota; kingdom Metazoa; phylum Arthropoda; class Collembola; order Symphypleona; family Dicyrtomidae; genus Dicyrtoma; species Dicyrtoma fusca. Next base: position 59,149 of record JAQFZC010000195.1, on the reverse strand, counting down.
GCACAAGAGAGGCACTTCAATGCAGAAATCAAGTATGTTTTCCCATAGGCCATCATCCATGCTCGTACGGGGAAGAGGTTCCTACACAGTTGCAGTGTACCAACTGATAGACTATATAACTTTCTCCGTCCATGCATGCTGATGCTCCAAGGACTTTCCCTTTAGCGTCTCATCTCAAGTAATACATGCCTGCCATGTAGGCGCATTGCTTAAAAATAATTCAAGCCAAGTTTTCCAAGTTTAAAAAAAAACTTTTTAATGGAACTCTTTTGTAATTTCAAAACCACAGCGTATGTAGAAATATCGAGTAGGTACCCACTTCCTTTTAAGACTGACTCAATAAAGGAAAAGGAATCAACATTAGTATACATCAGACATGTATGCTCAAATTAAATTTACTTTTATTAGTTTCACTACTTTTAAAAGACGTCTTAAGTGCTGTTAGCACGAACGAATACAAGGAAACAACGTGTTTTATAGAACTACGTACAAAATTTGAAATAAGCTCTCGTAGCATTCCGCAAACGTAAGTCCCTCGAATAGTACGCTAAGGGAACGCATTATAGATTGCTCTTGCCTATCCTCAATTATTTTTCAATACAAAACGAAAGAGGGATATCACGGAAACAAGGAAGCCGTCTAATCGTAAAGTTAATTGAAATGACTATGTATGCGAGCTGAACAAAATAATACCCGTTGAATAACACATTGCAATATTTCAACAGCGAATTCGAAGGAAAGTAATAAAAAAAATAAAGATTCAGTTGGAAATGAATTTTTACTTTAAGTACAATAAAGCAGGACTCAAACGTCCATATTGAATTATTCTCGAAATAAATACCTACTTACAACGGGGGGTTCGAATAAAATACACGATTTATTTCTGCGGTTTGGTGCTTTATTTTGAAGATACCCTGGCCATTAAATTCAATATGCAATCCTAGCCAAAATAGCTCATAAAGGGATGTTAAATGACTTGATGCAATTGTTCGACACAGTAGCTTCCACTTCGAACAGAGCAAGTATCTGGTACAAAATGTACATACAACTTAATTGCCTAAATCAACCTCCTATCTCCGTAATACCAACAATTCAAGTTTAAAGCTTTAAAGTACACAGCAGCATCTCCACATGCTAGATTTATGAAAGTTCTCCCTAAATTGGGGTGGCTAAAGATTAAACAGAATGATTTTACGATCCCATTATATTTTGTAATTAGCTCTTGCCACAGGAAAAACAATTCTGGAATTCTAATACGACTATTATGTTAATTACCTACTTACAAGACAAGGAAATGCACTTTTCCAGATCTAGAATGTACTCACGGACCCCGGGACCACTTGATACGCTCACTCAAATGAGAGGCTAAAGGGAAGCACTTTACACTTTAATTACCCCCGCGTCAACCTAGGGTCCTAGTCCCAATAGCACTTTGTACAGACAGTAGTAACTCAGGGATTAAGACAACAGCTTAATACCAAATTGATTGAACCAGAAGAAGGAGAAGCGAAAGGAATGGTGGTCTCTAACTTACTTAAGTCATGAAATTAGGAACTCCTTACAATTAGTAATGTTGCACGCCCGACTACAGCGTGTCCTAAAAGACATTACATGGCGTTCCCCAGCCAAGGAATAATCGTTTAAAACAATATAGGACTTCCAGTGGAATACTGACCTTACAATGGCCTACCAAATGCCGACAGGATATTTAAAATCTCACATAGTGAATTTAGTAGTACATTTTATGCGCATTCTGATGCGGGTCACAATCTCATAGGAAATTAATCATTCCTCATATCACTAGGTGTAAAAGCGGAAAACGTCAACGTTTTAGAAGCATCTAAATGGAAATAAGTTGTGACTTGGAGGTGTCACCTTATTTCTGTTGGTATTCGCTTTCTGATTGGCCTATGACCTTACATAATGTTTTTCTTACAAAATTTCAGATTTTTGTGTTGGTTTAACCACAAGTAGGGAAATCTTGAAAGGAAGAGCCGTCAAAAGGGCTTACACTTTTTTGGGTGACCAATTTCCAAGTTTTTATTTTTACTGGTGATCCCTACGACCCGGGGTCGACTGGAGTTCAAACGCGTTGGCATGTTCAGTAGTGCTGATAGAAAGCGCTACTACTTTGTGCATTTCAGTTACTTTAGGGGTTGCCAATACGAACAGGCCTCAATTGGCTAATACTTTTGGGACACACAGTATGTACATTAAGTAGTATACGCCGTCATCTGGGGACTATTAGAAGCATCCGTAAAATACACCCAGGCTTCAAACATATATCAAAACATTTACGTACCGTAGGACAGATATTTATATGAATATAAAAGGTACAAGAAATCTTAATTTCACAGGGGAAAAAACAACAAGTTCGCTCCAGAAAACACGAAGATCAGCATGAAGGAATCTCACAGCATAGACATGTCTCTCACTTACCGTATACAAAGGGAAGGTTTATAGCTTTGAGGAATAGCGAGAAAGGGAAAAGTGGAAATGTGAAGAGGTGACCTCCCTAGATAATAATATAAAGAGGAAACTGAGACAGTTCGAATGATGCTCCGCGTCTTGAAAATAACTTTGAATAATAAATAGGACTGAGACGTCAGAAGTAAGATTCTGTCTCTTATACGCCGTATTTTATGCATCTCATTATTTTCAAAATATTGCCTACATCAGCAAATAAACAACGTACTACAGACCGAAAGATTCCGACAGACGTACGTACTTTGTTTGACTTGATGCGGGTATGCTACATCAAACAGAGGCACACCGTGCCGAACTCCTTTTTCCCCTTACGCCTGACTACTGCCATCTTAATATGATCAAATATTAATATGAAAAAACAACTGTGTAGGAGAATCCCGTAAAACCAAGAATTGACTCACTCCATTCACTTCAGTAAGCTTATTTCTACGGAAATTCTAACCTACTAGTACCTACCTAGGTAATATGACAAAAGACTACAGTCTTGATTCTTAATCAAAATAAAAAGCGAAATGTATGGAGTTTTTAAGAGTGGAAAATTTAATTTTATGACAAGAACAATTCAATCACGATGAAATTACTTAAGCATATTTCAAGTTTATGGCTTTTCGAATTTAAACGAAGTATGTGGACATCAAATACACGTACCGTATTCGAAAAATGCCATGCATAGTTAATGCCATACTCCTACTCCCAAGCCCAACTACAGATTCCTATCTATAACTTTGCACGTCATTCTCAATTCCAAAAAGAATTTCAAGCAGCAGCAGGTAAGAAGTGAAATCTGATTTTTGTAGACGCACATACATTCCTCATGTCGGTACGTAGGTAGCTTTGCACGCTACGGAAAAAATCGGTAAATTCAGAATATGCCACAGGAAGAAATATACACAGTTATGTATGTAGGTATGCACACAATAGAGACACATTACGAATGCGTGTAGAAAAAATATGTTTTACACTATTTTTCAAAGCTGATGAGACTGGAAGCATAAATAATAGAGCAAGTGAAAGTTTACCACCTAAACACCATGCCACGGAAATGTTTAAGTATAAGCAGTCGACATGAATCAACAAATTATTTGATTTATTTCGGAGGCAGAGCAGCATGCGATGAAAATTACCCAAGCTAGCAGGAGTCTGTGCAAAATGGGACATTACACAGGTCTACTTAATGTAAATAATCATATGTCTCATGAGCAGCACGTGCCGTACGCTCACCGCCCACGCCACACTGCGAAGCATAGGTACACACGTGACAACCTAGTCTAGTGGCATGTAATTAATTATAAATAAATAAATAGCATGAAGGAATATAGGTACATAATATGTCTTTCAATGGACACGAGTAAGTCAAAACCTAACTTCATTTTTAAAAACCCCTTTCTGATATTACTACTGATGGGTGTATCTGTATTTGCGGAGAATTAGAGTTTAGAATTAGACAGAGGAAAAGCATCGCACCGACGGCTTAATTAAAACTACCGTACTGCATGACATAATTAGCAAAACAAAACAAAGCACAAGTGGAAGGATAATAATGCAGTGATTTCAAATATAAAATTCAATTACAAATTATTATGACGGCGGAAGGCAGAACAAAGGCTAGTTAGCAGAATGATGTCGTTAATAGCGTTTTGTGACACATGCATGTGTAGGCTTTTTGGACTTACGTATATCCTGTAAATCTGTGGTCACTTGGGGAAGTAAGTAGCAGGTGAGGACGGGCTCGCTGAGGACATAATCAGTGCTGAAATGAGGCATCGGCTGACTTTGGTTCTCACTCAGCCAGACAGCCTTTAGAAGAGGAAGTGAAGTGATCGTGAACGGCAAATTTTGAAGTCTGTAAAAAGGAAATAATGAATATTGTATAGGTATACTTACACAATAATGCTTTATGGAATAATGCAAATACTAACTATAAATATAAATGGACTGTCCATTCCTGTCTGCACTCATTAGTAAAATGTGATGACGCAATGATAAGGAGAGACATACAGTCTGTAGTCTGTAGGTAGGTATAACATTGGATTTTCATTTGGAGTTCAAACTCAAAAGAACAGAGTACGAACTACTTCTCAACTTTTACCAACACAACAGAACAAATCCTGTTGGAGACGAAATTGTAAATGAGTGATAATTGTCTCAGAATATTACCATATTTTTATATGCTTGCATAACATTAACAACAAAAGGTGGGAACTTACAGCTTTAAAATCAGTACCTACATATTTACATTCAACATTAGTTCATTAGTCTAGTGCCTATTTTTTTCATTCCATTAGAACTATACATATATCAGGTGACAAGAAAACGGAAAAATCCAGAACACGAAGGCAGTACAAGAAATAATGCATCTTAAGTAGGTAACATCGTAAAGAGAGTAAAGACCAAAGCATGTAAGGGTGGCACATGATTTAGGCAGCAGCATCTTTGACCTACCATGACAAGTTTCTTCCTTCATCTTTTTTCAATGCAAATTTATTACTAAAAATGCACGCATAATTATGCAAATCCTTTCAGATTCTTTCTTTAATACATAATACTGTTACCATACACAAGGAATGACTTCAATTTACGATGGAAATAAAAATTTCAATAATTAGGTATAATCCGATGCTCTAATGCAAAAATGGGAGAAAATGTTGAAAAGCTACATCAGTAGTGTACCTATAGCTATACCATTCATTAATTTCTCAAAAGTATACTTTTTACAATAAAACTACAAACTACCTACAAGCGTTACGGATGAGTCAACGCACAACATCAAAACTGAAATCAGCTTCCAAGAAAACGAATGCAACAACATCACTTATAACTTTCACGTTTAAATTCATTGGACGTAGTCGAGTTCGGTTCAATTTAGAAATCCTATCATTGTGAAAATGGCATACGCGTTCCGATGCGCTTTCCATCTGTACATAATGCAGCCTTCACGTTATCTTTCAAAAAAAAACTTTTACATTTATAAGCACAAAGAGAGAAAGAAAATTCCAGCAATGCCAACAGCCTCAATCACCTAGTTATATTTGCTAATAATTCCAGGAATTTAAGACGGTGCTCGCTGCTATGCATTTTAAAGCTCGTTACAAAATAACATCGGTTTAAGTTTAAGAGGATGACAAAATATGCACGCAATTGTACATTGTAGAATAAGGAAGCCGTCGTTCCCAATTCCGGTGTACAATATAATTAGGCCAAATCTCCCTCTTAGAAATTGCCGGCAACTTAAGCCTCACTTCACTTTTAGCACTAGCTGAGCATTGATAAAATTAAACCTAGACAATTTTGTCTGACAGTCATCAATAAGTGCCAGGTAAATCACTAATAGTAAAAATAATTCGTTCGTTCCTTCGTTCATTCATAGCATCTGGCTGATTTTACTTGTACGAGGAGAAGAGCAGAACAACACGACACACCAAACCCCTGACGGTTGATCTTTATCGCTGTAACACTTGTTCATCTTTAACCTAACACCGACAAGTCTAGTGTTATGCACATAAATAGACCACTGCTCAGTTCTCCCTCTCTCTCTCTCTAGCGAATTGAGATTGTCCGCCAAGTCAAACAATACCGAGGGCAAACAGAAGCTAACCAATCAATTACTAACGCGTCCCCGACCCAATCCACCGAAATCTTCCTGACCACATAATTAAACTGGTTGAGGCTCTCCAGAGTCCCGTAGGTGGGTATATTCGTACATAGTAGTTCTATCTTCTATCCGCAAAATATTAAAATAACATGTCAATTTCACGAAAAAGGAAGTATAGGTAAGCTTTAGCTACAACCTTGACAGCAGGAAGAGCTACACCAAAACAATACAGAATGTAAGAATCTATTTATTTATTTGCGGCAAAACTCTACTAATCCCATAAGAGCATAATAATGGATACTAAATTCCTGAACTGAAAACTTGACTTTAAACGATAAGTATATCTACATGGAATTGACAGAGCAGTCAAGGGAGAAAAGAGGCATGACCGAAAGCAGGAGGTTGGAGAAAGTTATTATATGAAAAGGATGGAAAAGCTAATAAAGTAAGTTTCTTGTTCTGGAAACCGTCAATCCACTCGACTTCTCTCCCAATTATAGGAGGTTTATGGTGGCTCAACCAAGATGAAAATTATCGATTAGAATAGAGTACCTACATACTACTATGTATGTACGTACACCCGGACTGACGTGTCAACTAGTATTCTGAATGTACATACGTACACACAGAGGCTCACAAGCTACCGAATCATTTTAAGATTACTATAGTCGTACGTACAAATGTATTTCCAATTATCTGAATTATCCCTCTTTGCTCGACTCCCTATCTGTGGCTCTTTCACCGTTACAACTCTTTGCCCCATGGCTTCATAACTGCTCTTTAAAACTTATCTCAGTCCTTTGTAACAAGTTTAAATAGCAGCATATATCATGGCCCTCAACACAAGTACCAAGTACTTATAGGTAATATTACAGTACAGACGGAACCGAACGAATTCTAGGTTCACAATAGTACAACAGAAAGCTCAACTTACTGCCACAGCTAAGATTTGTATACAGACCAGATTCAATTTGCTTTATATGACGCATAATAATTTAAATTCAGGAAATATATTCAACTAGGTACCTAGGTAATGTACATCTAGGTACATCATCGACGGAGCTACATCTGTATTTGTGAAGTCGTTCCAGTACTACTACATCTGCGCCTTAGTCAAATTAATAGGCTTTATTCTATGAAACAGACTACTAACTACAAACCTCTTTCAACTCAAAAGGTACATTATATCCGACCAGTACAACAACATTATTGGGCGCTTTGAAAACACAGTTATTACAGTCAATTTGTAGGTTGAGAGTATGAACAACAAGGATAATGAAAGAGAAGTAACCTAGGTACCTACTTCTACCAGCATTTCCAACGCAACGGCGGAAACTATAATTTGTACAGAGCAAGCACAAGTAGACTTGATTAAATTTTCACTGTTTACAGCTGTAAGTACGTAAAATAGCCACAATGTTCAAAAACTCCAGAAATGAGAGTACAGTAGAGGATGTATCAGTAGAATGGTTCAACACCAATTCCCGGGAAGTTGGCTCCATCAATTCAAATCTCGTTAAACATATTATGTAGGTATATACATATATTTACGGAGAAATGTAAAACAGTTTAGTGAACTAGTTTACATGTTTTATTCAAACTGTATATACCTATGCGACTTTGTAGTGCGGTCGTAGTAAAAGTTTCAATTCAACAGAAAAGTAAGTTTTAATTGCAGCCTTTATTATAAAAGCCCTCTGGCTTATTGTGAATATCTGCTGTCAGTGTACAGAAAAGTTTTTAAACTATGACAGATTTTTTCCCATTAAAATTTCATAATGTTTATTTACTTGGGCAGGGGCAGATTGTTGATATATAATTAGGTATACCTGGAGTTTTCGTAACTTCAAAACTCCTACAAAGTTAGTTTGCATTGCACAAGAATAACAAATCACGACAAGAATTATTTTAGGTTTTAATAGGACGGATGTTGCCCATGATGGTGAATGTACAGTCCTGTAGCCCATCTAATGAAGTTAGTAATGAAGTAGGTAGATACAAATACATGGACGATGTTCCGATTTCTGCATCAAGTTGTTACCTGAGTAATTAAATTTTCATTCACAAAGTTCTCTGATCAAAGGATTCTGCACCGATGCTGCACGCTAACTGTCAATAATTGCCTCTCTAACTATTTAATAGTACTGCGATCTCCTACACCATGACTTTCTCATTGCAGCAAGAGTCTAAAAGAGCAGTGCGCTTTACTCCCCACTGGCTGTCTTGAAATAATTAATAACGAACGATACTTCAAAATTGTCTAGAAAATCTTTGATCCCACCAACAACAGCCTTAATTCTCGGATCCTGAGTTTACGAGAAGAAGAAGCTTAGGAGTCGTGCACCGTCAGGTTCTTTAAAATGTAAGTTCAGGATACAAAACAAGAACCACGGAATCAATCAGAGCGCAGTTCAAATTGGATAGGTAGGTCAGGTTATAAAACCAAGGTTACACTGTCATTACATGATTTCATTTAGGTAAGAAATAACCCTGTCCTGAAGTTGTGTAGTGGAAGCTCAAAGCCCACAACTAAAGCCATGGTTATTATTACTATATAATACATAATAAAAAATGTTTCAAGCAATCAATCGATAAAGCCAATTTAAAATGCCTACTGGGTCACATGTCAAATCGAACCTGAGAACTAATTGGAATGTCAAATTGTTCCACATATCAAAATAGTTCTTACCTATATTCGTTTTTCAATTTCTCTCTCTCTCTCAAGTACACATGCAGAAAATAGTACTATCATCACTGCTGTGTCTGCACTTACCTACAATGTATATGTGCAACTTGCCCCCCTGGGAGCCAAAGAACGTTCGACTAAAAACAAGAACATACTCACCGGTAACTCACACAATAATGTGTAGGTATTTTGCTAATGCAGTGCAATTTAAACGAGCGATGGTGTAATTAGTAGTGAAATCCGAGCTACAAATAAGAGCAAATCAGTGTTCCCGTTTGAGAAATTTAAGAATACCCCAAGACCGGACACTATTTTAATGCGACCAATTCTTCCTTTACAACTTTGTACATACATGTTACATACTACTACAACTACAACTATAGATTACCTAAATAAATATGCACCTACATATTTGAGCTAAACCACGTTACCGTAGGACGGCTTACATTAAATGAATTAAAATAAAATAAGAACTGACCTGTTGCCACTGACGTCTATGACCATAAGCTTGATACACGCACCAATTTCATCAGGAAGTCTTTCAATCAGATTCATTCGAAGAGATAAAACTCCCAGCTCCTTCAAGTTTTCTACTTTTTCCGTAACCGAAGTAATACGATTGCAGTCCACATTGAGAATCTTTAGATTAATGAGGGAAGCTATCCAATCACCCAGTTCCTCCAAAAGGTTTTCTCGCAGAAACAACTCTTGTAGTTTTGTACAGTAGCGTATATTGGGATGTACTTTCGACAACTTATTTTGTTCTAATTTCATTACTGTCAAATTACTCAGCTGACCCACTGTTGGAGGCAATCTGTCTAAATTATTTTGCGAAGCTAGAAAATCCGAGAGACTCCTCAAATTACCCAGTTCATCCGGTAATTCGTCCAGCTGATTTTCACTTACATCCAAACACACTAATTGCACTAAATTTCCTATTTCCTGTGTGAAACAAGGCAAAAAAAAAACAGTCATCAATTTAATCTTATCTCTGGAGATATAATTAGGGACAAAAGCACGTGGAGGCTGATTATACACAAAATATAGTCCGCAGTAATTAGAAAGAACATTATAGGTACATACCTAGGCAGATACCTGCCCATGTATGTATGTACCTAGCTAAAAATACAACACTAGATAAACAAGAATAATAAAAGGTATATGTATTTACTTTAGGAAGTCTAAACAGTAAGTTGTGGTCCAACCAGAGCTCATTGAGTTTGGTCAATTGTCCAATAAATGGGGGCAAATCGGACAGCTCATTGTCGCCCAAGTCCAGCCTTTCCAAGTTTTTTAAATTTTCAAAACTAGGAGGTAGACTTCGAAGAGCATTTTCTCGTAACTCAACACTGACTAAAGATGTTAAACTGAAAAAGAAAAATGTTATATTTTTATTAATAAAAAAGAACAAAACTATGATCCTGTAATAAAGTACAAAAACAAGCACATATTCGAAGGTTTTCAACTAATGCAGTACACGGCGAAATCATTCTATCCGATGCTGAATCTGAAGCAAACAAAGTCATATCGTTTGATTTTAGGGAGACTTGACAGCACTATTACCGAAACTACCCGGTCGGCACACCATAAAGATCTTATCAACTTTTACAAACATACCTTACCTTAAAATCAGTTTTCTTAGTATTACAGAAAATTGTAAGCAACTGTTAAAAGTAGGCGAAGACTGTTGAAAGAAAAACATTTTGCTTGTTCTAACGATATGTGTGCAGTGCAGTGTTCGATATAATTATTACACCTTTGGCACTAATAATAAGTTACAAGTACTAATTTCATGTATAGGTACCTGCATTATTTTTTTCGCATGTTAGCAAGCATTACACTTAATTGGAAAAAAGGGATTCCTGAAGTCCCGGAGAAAAAACAACAAAACTTTTATCGACATAACTTTGTACCGTCCAATGTTCAATCTGACGAGGTACTCACACACAAGGAACAACCTTCGAATATGTACAGGTATTCAGTGGATATATGACGACTCTTACGACTGCCTAATAATTTTCTAACTATATAATAATAATAATAATAATATGAAGAAGAAAAACTTACTTTCCGAATGCTTCTGGAAGCTCTGTGAGAGCCGTGTCATTTAAAGTAAGTATCGTCAACGACTTGAGCTCACAAAAGGATGCTGGTAGGCTGTAAATATTGATTTTCCATCGTTAGAAACTGCAATTACTACTGCATTACACACAAAACCTACAGACATAGAACTATGAGATGGAAGATTGTAGCTTTGGAGCAGGAATACAAAGAAAATGAAACCGAAAATATGTGCTTGCAATTTTGTTGGCCAGATTCATACATTATTCACAGCAACTAACAAGATTGTAAGGACACTGTAAGGTCTCCACAGCATAAATATACATATAGGTATGTAGGTATATACGCTTTGAACAAGAATATTGCTTTTGTATTTTTTACACAGCACGACAGCACTGAAGATTGAAGAACGACAGGTATAAGGGTTTTTTATGTTTTTTAACATATCTACGTGCTATACGTATGTATACATAATCATAATTTTAAGTCAAATTTAGAAGCTTGTTTCTCATATTTGTACCTCGTGATAGGATTACTGCTCAGATCTAAATGCCGCAAACGTGCTAGGCTCCGGATTGACACGGGAATGGTATGGATTTCTGTAATCATAAAATTTAAATATTTAATCCAATCATCTTTTCGAACCTGCTTCATACGCGGTAATACAAAATTAGGAAATTACAGAACGCTATTAAATGCAAAACTACAAATTCATGGAACTCAAAAGATAAAACCAAGATTCACACATTAGCTTTATTAAAAGATACACGCAAAAAGTGTTTCTACATCTATAGATGTGTCAACACTGTCAACTGTGATATAATTACATGGATCAAGAAATGGTGTTTCACTGCCATCATTATCATTATCATTCAAACCCTGGGCTGGATGGGCTAAAATAAAATTCAATCAAAAATATCTTCCTATTGGTAGTAAATATAAGTAGGTAGGTAGGCAACTCTAATACAAAATACCTAATACCTGCATACCTACCTAACTATTCTGTTTTATTCGTATGATTACTACTACTAAACAATACATTCCTACATTACTTACTGCTTTCTTTTTTAATTTTAAGCCACCAGACGTCACCTTCCAATAATTCCGACAACAAGGCTACCAATCGTCAAACATACGTTGTACGTATTTCTAACAAATAAATCTAATGAATCAATCAACCTTTTGATGAATTTATCGCATTTCGATAAAAACATATTTTGGCCTCATTTTAAACTCGGTCATCAAATAGGTACTTTACCTACTCTTTTACAAATAGCACAACAAGCGTTCATTCATTTAAAGTAGTATTTTTGACTTGCTTGGCTGTAGAACCCGAGAACTGAAAATTACTATTGGTGATTTAAAACGTCCGACCTTCATTTTAAAATCAGGTGTAATACAAATAAAACGTACTAAACAGCAGCACTAATAATGACAAGTCAAAAAGGTTACTCAATGTCGTTCTTGTACTATAGCTGACTCAAATAGATTGCATGGTATGTACATACTCATATTAGGTATGCCTACACAATTTCAATCGTATCTACCTTGTCCAAAATTAGTTTTTGTGTTCTAAAACAGTTGTGAGTTTGTGTAAGCGTTGAAAGCTCTGTCAGTATAAAATACTTTTATTTGGAGTCTACAGGAAGGTCTATAGTCTTCTTCCATTCCGTTTTAATTTTACTGTTCCTCCGAATGGGTGATCGTAAATTGTCTACGTCTACGTCTACCAGTCTACCAGTAACAGTAACATTGTTTGATTGAGCTGTCTATCTAAACCATGAAGGAGTACCATCTGTTCCAGAAATTCAGACTGAAGGGGAGACGTCAAGTAAAGGAGCACCTTCATTAGTTTTTAAATAACCCTTCACACACACACAACTACTAATATGTAACAGGGACAGACGGTGTTATAATTATAATTCGTAAGTGCGATTTCATGAATCTGGTTTCGCTTTATGAGTCAGTCAGAAAAAATTCAATTTCTTCTTCGCCATTAAGCAGACTACTGCGTGGACGTAATTTATCACCCGCAGACTAATAAAAGCATACATATACATATATATGATGGATCCAAGCACGAGTCTCAATCAGAATAAGAAAGAAAAGCACAGGATATTTGACTTTATAATATTCCAGAAACCATAACAAAGTAGGTGGATTTTATTACCATTACGGGACACATCCAACTCTGCCAAATTGGCGAGATTCCCTAGATTCTGGGGAAGTTCACGTATCTCGTTGTCACTCAGACACAACTTTCTGAGTCTTGTCAAATTGGTCAATTGCTGTAAAGAATAAAAAAAACAATTTCACATTTAGTTCCATGGTCTACATACGGTAGTACAAATAGTGCTTACTAATACAAACATTTTCCCTCATAGTATATTACACAATTGAGAAAATTGTTGATGGCTGGTAAATTACCACATACGCACTCTCATGCCTACCACTTAACCAGGAGGTACGCAGTTAGTTGGATAAAAAAATAGCTTCGCAATGCAAAATTACATACAAGTCAAGTGCAACCCTAAATAAATTACATCGTTATGAATTAGAAACCAGACTGTAATGCTCCGCCTACCATGCAAACGTCCTGTCAGCTTTAACTCAATTTATTTATCATATTTAGAGAGTACACTTGCAGACTGCAAATACAGGAATAGGAACAGCCAAGCGAACGAACGAAAGGTTGCGGAAACGTAACGGAATCTTTTGTTTGTTGTAGCAAGATTAAATTTAAGCAACCTATTCACTTTTTCGCATACGCAACTCTGTACAATGGCGACCATCATAATAAACTGAATACATACTTAGTTTATGGATGCATTTTTACAGCTTCAAATACCTAGGTACCTAATTGCCATGCCATGCCTTGTGATCCTAATCCCGTGCTGACTGTACTGCCGAACATTGTCACTTGAACAAGAAACAGAGATACAAAAATGTACATACCTACACACTATTTTCGCAAATAATGTTAGATACACACACGCATTACGATCTTCTGGATCTGGAGGCAATTAAAGAATTCGTACTGTGAGCGAGTTTTTAAATTATGAGTAAATGCAAACCCATGAAGTCAAACTATAGCAATTATGCTGGTTCAGTCGGTCTTTTAACTTTAAAGTTTGTCAGCTTCGCTCAAAGTAGCTTTGCTCGAACTCCACAAACTCTGCCTGTGAAAGAAAAGCAAGGCAGAATTTATGTTTGTTGCTGTGCTGAAAAGTCAAAGAGCATGACGTTCAATGTGCTACGAATTAAGCGGAAGTTCTAACAGCAAATAGCTATATATACAAAATTGTCAAAACCAAGCTTACAATTTATATTACGGACAGAAATTACAGAATTGAATTATTATGTACCTACTAAGGTATATAGGTACACTCGGATCCTTTGGCTTTGAAATACTTTGCAGTTCTTGATTTACAAAAATGATGAATCACAATTCTGGAAGCCTTAAAGGGCGATTGTTGCATTACCTACTAGTACTTCATCAATGATCAACTGAAAAACGTTTTCACGATTTGCGTTTGACGCTTTAATGCACATAATAATGACATTCATTAATTTATGTATGAGCACACTGTGTGACCATTAAATATTAATTTAACGGCTAATCAATTAACTCAAATGCTACAGAATAAATAGCTAGATTACATTATACACATAATAATATGTACTGTTATAATTTACGGACTTCTTGGAATAGCTAGAAATAAATTCAGGTTTAATGGCAGTAAAAAAAACTGCCTACAAGATGATTTTGATTGAATTCAACCTTAATTACGTCCTTTATCCCACCGACTGTATGGAGCTTATCAGCAATAGGCAATAGGCATATTGCTGAGAGAATATATATTTAAGCACGTAAAGCTTATACATACATACTACCATAGCTATAGCTGTACTTGTACACTCATCATACAAACAATACCTATTTATGTACAAATACATGCACTATGTTCACAGACAAAAACAAAGTTCAAAACTTTAAGTACCTACTTGTAGAGAATAAACTTAAATGAAATTATAAGAAGCGTACTTAGGTATTAAACTAATACCCGTATACGTATGCAGTAAACAGAGCACACTAAAAGCTAGGCAGTAGGACTAAAAAAAAGACTCGGTTCCTTCTTCTCTTAATAGGAAACTATTGACATAGTGATATGTATAATGATATCTGTAAACCTCAGATAGGTTACTTGGTCTTCTTACCACTATGCACGGTGCAAAATGCAACAACGTTCCAAGTTTTAAATCTAGTTACGCATTTAAACAGTCAGTTTAAACTAGTGCCTGGCCTCAATTAGAAGTAATCTTATCAGAGGGAATTAAAACTAGAAAACAGAAAATATAAGTTAATGTCATTACAACAAGAATGATAGCGACTATTTATGGCCCTAACATGCAGATGCGATGTTTTATTTCCAACTTCCACGTAGGTACTGTTTCAAATGCTCCGACATTTGACTCCCATTCCAACTTCTAATGTGTTGTTTAACTTTGAACTTAAAAGTTAGCTCATCAAAGCTATACAAGATTAGTGCTATGACTCACTGATCAAAATAATACGACATCTAATTACGCTTCATATTTTTGTTGTTGTTCTAATTATATAATACACCTTTCAATGTCTACACGCATGTAGACTACGAATCAACCACGAATTTACAATGTCACGTTAAATCTCTACAGATTATAATGACTAGTTACGCAATGGACGAAGGCAACGATGGGCGACGAGTGACCCAATCATCAATAATCAAATACCTATTCTGATTCCCAATCGTCCATCGTATAATGACAGCTGATAGAAGCTACGAACAGTAGGTACCTACATAATATACCTCATGTTGATGGTGGGTGTAATGGCGAAAAGTTGAAAGTAGTTAATTCTTTAAAAAAAAAGGGTAAAAAACGTATAGAAATGCTTACTTTGGGTAGTTCTCGAATATGATTCGCATCCAGCAGTAATTCTTCTAATGTCCTCGCATACCGAAATGTTTCATCCGGTATCGAGGCGAGTGACTGATGTCTTTTGTCGACGTACTCGACATGTTGATTGCACGACCGAAAAGGTACACACGACATTCCTTTAGCGCTCCACTTCTTCATGACCCGGGAATCCAACTTATTGAAAAACTCCGCTGTCCACGCCAGTTACATCCATTCCATCAGGATGCTGATGATGAGTAATGAAAAATTCCAATCACAACAATGCGATGTAAAATAAAACAACAACAAAAAAAACAGAAAAAAAAGAACACGAACGGGAAGCAGCCGAAACTACACTTTCAACTTTGACTTAATTATATATCTGTCACAAAATAGCTGACACGGAGTCTCCTCTCAAATTACACAACAAAATAAATGACACTGTACACTGGAAAAACCAAAGATTCTATTAACAATTAAGTTCATCCAAAATTGTTCCCATCCGACACTAAATAATAATTACATGAAGATGGCACTTTTGACTTTAACATTTGATTTAAAGAAAGAATAATTGGAGCTTTCAACTTTTTTTAAAAAATTCTCTATAAATTTTGTATTTAGATTCGTCCGACACTTGAACTGTCAACCGTAAAAGGAAAGATCTGATACAACCAACAACACCACTACTGATTATACAATTCAATCAAATTTTGATGACATGCAACATGCTTCGAACACGTAGTAATATTTCGGCATAAACTTGATTCCTGAATATCTTGATAAAACGATGAAATGACCACCTTGCTTGAAGTATTTATCTTTCTTTTATATTTGTGTCAATTGAACAGCAAAACCCACAGAGCAATGTTAAAATTACATCCAAATCGGTTACTTAAAGAGTAGCACAAACTATGAACTAAAGAAGAAAAAAAAACTTGTAATGTTGACTGTAAACGAAACAATACTGCCAACATAAACAGTGCCAACAAAATACAATCAACAATCGCTATCGGAATAATTCACGATGGAATCAACAACCAACAACATGGGATGTTTCACAGCAAATCCAAATTCCGATTCCGAAATCATGCAACAGTGAGTCAAGGAGGTTGTAGGTACATTGGGCATTTAAAAATAAACTGTAAGTACTGTAGCTGCTTTTTCCCAAAAAAAAATAAAATAAATTGAAACAGACTTTTTTTCTTTCTTTCTAATCTCGTAATTTATTACATTGATTTATGATTTGTTCAACTTGAAGCTGCAACCGTCAACCGTTTCACATTTAAATTCCATTTACAATTTACAATCACGGAGTTGGAATGAGCATTTCGAAATTTCGATCGAATTCCCGACAAACAAACACACACTACACTGAACACTGACTCTTTGATGTACTATTTTATTATTCATTCATTACACAACGACAACGAGACTGAGGATGACGAAGATCATAGGAAATAGCAAAAACACTCTTGAAGAAAAATAATACATTCAGAAAGGACAGAAGATGTACTAGCGTTGAGTGTGTTACAAAGATGAAAGAACAGATTTTTTTTCTTTTTTTTTGGTATGTGGAATAAGTATGTAATAATTTTAGTTAATTTAATCACCGCTTAATTTAAAATTTTTGTCACAGAGAAACTGACGTAAACCACCTTCTTCGAAGCTGCCCAGCCCAAAACTGAGAGTGAAAATCAGAGACCTGTAACGTTAGAGTGTGGATTGTGTGTGTGTGTGTGTGGATTGTGGATCTGTTGGGCTCGGGTTCTGACTCTGTTGTGTGCATAATGTCAACACATCTCTCGAAGCCAAAAGCAAAGCTAAATCTTCTTTATTTCTGGCATTCTTCTAGCATAGACCACAAAAGATATATCCCCCATCTCTCTGTCTACTAGTGCCTCCTCAATAATGCTTCAGTACTTATCTCCTATTAACCGAACAGACACAAGGCACCCTATACTACCAGGGGCCTTTCAGTTATGGTGTCAGTCGAAATAGATCCGAATTTTGCACATTTTAAACACTTTTTTTAGTTTCGTGTTTTTGTTCTGTTGGACTAGTGAGTTTACATGTTATGAGGTTAAAAGTATGCTTTGCCTCTGTTGAAAAGTTCAATTTCATGTTTTGACAAGGTTGGAAACATTATTTCCACGTTTTGCCCTTTTGGTAAAGTTCAATTTCCTTGTTTTGACAAGGTTTGAAACATTATTTCCACGTTTTGCCCTTTTGGAAAAGTTCAATTTCCTTGTTTTGACAAGTTGTGAAACATTTTTTCTACGTTTTGCCCTTTTGGAAAAGGTCAATTTCATGTTTTGACAAGTTTTGAAACATTATTTCCACGTTGTGCCCTTTTGGAAAAGGTTAATTTCATGTCCTGCCTTTTTTCGAGAGTTTAATTTCATATTTTGCCTCTTTTGGAAAGGTTAATTTCATGTTTGGCTTTTGTGGGAAGGTTGCTTGTTTGGAAAGGCTGATCTCATATTTTGTTGTTTTAAACAGGTTAATTTCATGGTTTGCATTTCTACAGAGGTTAATTTCATGGTTTGCATTTCTACAGAGGTTAATTTCATGTTTTTATCGCTTACTTCAAAACACTATTTTCATATTTATGCCTTTTCTGAAAAGTATAGTCTCAAGTTTTGAAACTTTTTCGAAACATTGTTTCTCTGTTTGGGCTGTTTTATAAAGGTTAGCTCCAGGTTCACACTTTAGAGTTTATATACTAGACTTTTCTCAATCCAATCCCTTTGCTCATTCCTACCTATGTATCTTTTGAAAGTTTTTCTCTACACCCAAATGATTCGACGTGATATGTGCCGGACTCGCTGCTAGCCACATACTTTATTAGTATGCATGTGTAACGAAGGTTTTATGCTCTTCATACATTTATGTACCTATCTTCAATGCTCCGCTCAACAGTTAGATCTTGGACGTGAAACTGTGAGAGATCATTTGTATCAACTCTATTTGTCACCCAAGTACTATTGTTTATTTCCATGGAGTAATTCCTATCAAGTAATTCCCTGCGACATCAGCCAGCGACACGTTAATTTCCATGAGCATCCTTTTAAACTATTTTTATGTACCATTTACCATTCGCACCTACATGTTTCCAGCGTAATGACGTTTTTTTTCTTCTTTCCACACGGTTCCACGCATCATCGTCTCTCGGCCCTGGAATGATTGTTTTACTGCTTTAAGTAGACTAGACCTCCAAGCAAATTCCAAAACATGATGTCATTCAACTGACTTGGAAGAATACACACAGTCAGGCATCAGGCATTTAAACGGCGGCTGAGGTAACCTCAGTCCATCTGCGTCCCTTTCAACTGCACCGTTAAGACAAACTGAGGCTCACAAGTTCTCCCTAAGCTCCACCAAATCACTATTGTACTGGATCTAACCTGTGCATCAGTTGTTTCCCGAGGAGCCTCGCAAAAATCATGTCACCCTATCTGGTAGAGGCGATCTTTCGGAGGAGGTAATGTGCAAGCAACAAGATCGATGCAAAATGATGCGCGTATCTAATATGGATTACAAGCAAAGTGATGAGCAGGGAAATGGGTTCATAGGCAAGATGACGCATACCCATAAAAACCCCAAAAAGAGCACACCAATTTACCCCATGCCCATTTTCATTTTTCTTAACTTATATAGGTATTCATTAAATCAGCTCTGTAGCACAGACACAGTATAAAAACTAAGTTCTACTAGTTTCGATTCGTATAGCCATGCCAAAACTGGAATTATACCTTTTCAAAATATTCAAAACTTCCAATTACTTTTTTTAAAACATGTATAGGTAGTCTATATTTACATTTTTTCAAAACATGTATAATCTATATTTAGACTTTTTAAAACATGCATAATCTATATTTACATTTTTTCAAACATGTATAGGTAGTCTATATTTACATTTTTTCAAAACATGTATAATCTATATTTAGACTTTTTAAAACATGCATAATCTATATTTACATTTTTTCAAAACATGTGAAACCTGGATTTACACCTTTTCAAAACATATGAAACCTGGATTTACACCTTTTCAAAGCATGTGAAACTTGGATTTAAACTTTTTCAAAACATGTGAAACTTTAATTTCCACTTTTTCAAAACATGTGAGACTTTAATTTACACTTTTTCAAAACAAGCATACTAGAAAAAGGACACGTCGTTTTTACTATTTAGTATTTCTGCAAATCTAGTTTTTTTTTAAATTGGACTACATTTCCCCTTTCCTCAGCACCTAGGCTAGGCTCATGTGTCGAGCCCACCAGATTATAAATACTTCACTTTCTGTTAACGGTTTGTGAATATACATATAATTCACATTTGGCTTTTAAATCGGCGTTAGACTTACCCGATTCAGTATCTTAAAAGACACAATAATATCATAAAATATTAACGCTTAGAAAAAGTGTAACAGCTAGAAATATTAACGCATTGAAAAATTGCAAAAAGATTTTACACTACCGTTTTGAAAATGTGCAAACATTTCCAAAACGTTTTTAAATAACGTTTTTGGGAAACCAAAACAACCAAGCAAAACAGGATATCAATGCCATGCTATCACAAGGCCGTAATAATGTTTTTCAAAAACCAAAACACGATAAATATCAAAAACGTGTAAGAAAGTCAAGTACAAACTAAATTTTTTGAAAATAATTTTTTTTTGTCTTGAAGATGCTAATTAATCGACTTAATTCCCAATGTTTGGAATGTTTAATAAAAAGCTTGTATTTTGTTTAATACAAATAGGGTAATTTAACAAATCTAATCAAGAAAACCATTAAAAGCCACTGCACTGTTACGGTTACTTTCTGAACAAGCAAAATAAGGTAAATTAAAGCTTTGAAGGATGAATTAATGGTGCAAAGCATCTTAGCACGTATTGAAAAAGAATTTTTTGTTACGGATTCATATTTGAACGGCCCCAGTGTAACCTGAAGCTATCACAATAGGAATATGTGGTAGGTTATATGGTTTCTTTATTCACCCTACATTTGCTCAACGTTTTATAGTCAACAGAGACGAGGACTGTGGCTCTGGAGACAGGTGTCTCTAAACTATCTCCCAGGAATCCAACTCAACTCTGAGGATCTTCTGGATCGCTTCCAATGAGACAGGATTTGTTGGTGTTTCAAAGGTTTCGCCGGATGTGACAGGAAATGACAAAATATTTTCAACCCTCATTCAACTCTGTGGACTTCCGGTTTGTTGGAAGACCTGTTCGAGTCCCTGTTACACACTTTGCGTATACGCCTGACTTTGATTGTGTACAGCTTGTAAATACATAGCAGTAGGACATACATTTATGTATATAATTGACTTGAATTTTTCACCGTTTCTTCTTCGTGTTGTTGATGTAATCATACCTACATAAAATGCGAGTAATTCCTCCCAATGAAGCTTCCTGTAGTGACTCTAGCCCTGTGCGTACAGAAATCCGTAATTATACATAAAATCTCAAGTCTGAATAGGTAGTAAAAATGAACTAATAAGGAGCTTTTTACGATTTATTAAAAATGGCAATAATGATAATACATGTAGATGTGAAGACAATATAAAATTAATAACTGTGAAGGACGCTCGAGTCAAACAGTTAGTTTGCTTAATTCCTTTCATTCCTGGCGCATTCCGAAAGCGCAGAAATAAGTTTCTTTAAATGCATATTATATATTCTACGCTTACTTAATTCCTCATGCTTAATCTGGAATTTAAGAAAGAATCGGACGTCAATAATAATGCTACTACAATAATGGAGGTATAGCATTACAGATACAAGTTCCACGTAATAAAACATTAATAAACTGTTGTAAATCGTATATATTTACCTAGCACATGCTTATACGCACGTACCTAGTATTTTTTTCATCTATTGTGTAAAGTTATGTGAGTAAAGTATGGATATCCCAATTTGCAAGACGTGAGATTTCATCATTTCATGAGATCATGACTGAGTTTGGATTTGATCATATTTTTTGTAATAAATTACTGTTTAATAATGCTTTGGATTATCCACAAGGGAAGTACATATTGGTATTTTCAGGAAATATCTAAATTATTAGAAAGTAGAATGTAACTTAACTACCATCACCATCAGGCATCATTAACGGCTATGGAAACTCCAGGCCCTACGCCTAGAATTTCCCTCAAAAACTTAGGGTGTCATTGCCAACAAATTTTATGTCATATTTAGAACACCAGTCACAATTAGGCGCACTGACCCTACAGACAAATTGTTTGAACAGATTGACTATAGCTTCCTCGAATTACCACACAAGTTGTTTGTTGCCTCATTAATTAAACCTTGTAAGAAGATCTAATCCTACTGGCGATAAATGAGATAAATCTATTTCTATTGAAGGCAGATACAGTACTATTTTTCGCAATGTTCCCAAACTTTGTTGGATTTGACACAGTTGCCATCTTCTTCTTTCCCATTGCTTTAGATTTATTTGCTAAAAAACTTGTGCTTTAAGGACTCGAAAGCTAGCATAGATGGTGGACTCGTCTTCCTTTAGAAACTAGTAAACTAGATCTAGTCTAGTACATTCCTTATGGTTTCTAATACTAAAATAATTTATAATGTTGCATACTTAAGTACGTACGTCAATAGTGTTCTCCGCCTCCTTAAATTTAGAATTTGAACATTTCTTTTTTGCCTTGCCATAAAGTATTTTGTTCGTGGGGATTTTGCAATTGCTACATATGCACTTTTTGCCAAAATCGATGATGAGCTCTGTGGCGTGATCATTTGAGTGATTCGGGTCGGAATCTGTGATCTTTCCTTTTAAAATATCCCGTTCCCCTTTCCGTCTTAGTTTCCTTCTCTTTCGACGCCTGCATTTTATTTTTTTCCGTGAAAAATTCGTAATTGTTTCATTAAAAATGAGCAGGACTTGTAGTAGTGTACTAAGAATTTATCTCACGAATGCGGCTCGTAGTACAGGTCGAAAGACCGACCGATTTGTGGGTAATCGCTTTTATAGTTGTGCCCGTGTGACTAGTAGGTAATCGGCTTTAATAATTGTTATTTCTATATTATATTAATTAATGTACTTATTATGTATTCTGCTCTAGTTATTATTTTGTAAGGATTGTGCATGGAGCACGGGGTAAATAAGTATTACACATTTATACCGAAGGAAATGACCGACCGGGTTGAGCCATGTTTTTTCTATATTTGTATTACGATACGATTACTTGTGTATGTCAAGGCTAAAAAATGATAGATTTTTTTACTGCATTTTTTAAACTAAAATAACTTGAACGTGAAGGTTATTCTTGTGAGTTGAGTTAGTTTTATAGCTTTGTTCTATTACCAGGAATTAAACAGTGGTCGTTTAAGTTACAATAACTTAAGCAATCACGGTTTGTTTCGATGGTTCAGCTGTTCTTGAAGTAGGTAGGTATGTCATAATGTGTATATGTACAACATGTGTACAAGAATTAAACAGTGATTCAACCTGGTTTCTTTGATATCGTTGAAACTTTAAGATAATATTTTGAATTTTAATTGGAAGTATTTCATCGTTTGTTTTGTTTTGAATGTGTCTTATTTTAAAGGTTAAGTAGCTTCCCTAGTCTTGGGGTGAGGTCGCCAACATGTCGGGTATTATGGGGTGCAAATTCTCACATCAGGTGCTACTCGTCACTGCCCGATCACATCACAGTACAACTGCCGGCACTATCACCCACTATGGAAATGGGTACCATCATCAGTTGGGAAAAGAAGGAAGGTACATTACATACAGATGAATTCGTTAAATTTTCGAGAGATTCGTTCAATTTCATATTTTAACCACACCGTGTTTCAATCCTATATTTAAGGCGACAAACTGAATGAAGGAGATCTCCTAGCAGAAATTGAAACGGATAAAGCAACAATGGGATTTGAAACACCGGAAGAAGGATATTTAGCAAAAATTTTGATTCCTGCTGGCAGTAAAGATATACCGATTGGAAAAGTACGCACGATTATGTTTGTGTATCAAAAGAGTTTATCGATTCAGATGCAACAAGAAAAAACAGATATTTTTTATTTCGTTTGCATTGCATTGCTATAATGCCATTAGCAAAGTCTTATCTCACTGCGTTACTAAAGGTATGCTTTATTTTTGATGTTTTTCATAGTTGGTGTGCGTAATAGTTCCAAATCAAGAAGATGTGGCTGCGTTTGCGAATTATCAAGCGGAAGAAGGTTCAGCCCCACCACCGAAAGCAGCATCTCCAGCTGCCAAACCAGCTGCTCCAACACCTCCGCCACGTTCGCAGGCACCTAGTGCTCCTTCCAGTGCTCCATCATCGACACCTTCTGCCGGGAGCCGCCAGTTTATATCGCCATTTGCTAGGGTTATAGCAGCGGAAAAGGGCATTGATATCAGTGTAAGTTTTTTTTTAAATTGTACGATTAATGTTTTGAACGTTTGCTATGCAATTAATATTTATAAAACCTCTCATATAGTCTATTGCAGGGTCTGGTTTCCGGGGCTCCATCACAGCTAAGGACCTTGAATCTGGCAAAGGTACAAGTTCTGTATCCAGAGCAGCCGCCCCAGTGTCTGGAGCGAGCTACACAGATATCCCTGTGTCAAATATTCGAGGTGTTATTGCCAAGAGGCTTGTACAGTCCAAACAGGTATTAGTTGTGTAAAATTAATTCAAGCAGCTTAATACGAATTCGTCTACTAAGTAGTAGTATTTATTTATCTGCACGCGTGAAATAATAAATTGTTACTTTGCAACTTTTAGACAATTCCTCATTACTACTTAACTGCAGAAATTGAAATGGATATGGTGCTAACTCTAAGAGAACAGTTCAATAAGCAGCTGCAAAAGGAGAAATCTAAGCTATCACTAAATGATTTTATTATCAAAGCTGCAGCGATGGCTTGCTTAAAAGTTCCAGAAGCTAATTCGTCGTGGCAAGACTCAGTTATACGACAGTAAGCTTTCATTCATAGCAAATTTTTGCGGTCAACATCAACAGTTTCAGCAATAGGTTTTCTGTAGCACGCTCTAACGCTTTGAAGTATGTTTGCAGATACAACTCCGTTGATGTTAGTGTTGCCGTAAGCACAGAGCGAGGACTAATCACTCCTATTGTTTTTGGTGCTGAAAAGAAAGGTTTAGTGGAAATTAGTAGTGATGTTAAGCAATTGGCAGCAAAGGCACGAGAGGGAAAACTACAACCCCACGAATTCCAGGTTGAGATTTGACATTTTTTTTAAACATCGGTACTAAGTATTAATAACTTGAGGAATTATTTAACTGTATTTGTATGCAATTTTAGGGTGGAACCTTCTCCGTTTCAAACTTAGGAATGTATGGTATTCACAATTTCTCTGCTATTATCAATCCTCCACAGGCTTGTATTCTAGCGCTGGGTGGAACCTCAGAGAAAGTTATCCCAGCCGATAATGACAAGGGGTAAGTCTTCTTAGTGCAACATTGCAGTTAATACCTAATTGATTTCGCTCTTAGTGTGCGCGTCTTTACTCTGAAAACCTTTTCTGACCTGCTTTACTTATACAAAATATTTCAGGTACAAAGCAGTTACAGTAATGTATGCCACATTGAGTTGTGATCATCGTGTAGTGGACGGTGCAGTGGGAGCGCAATGGTTATCCCATTTCAAGTCGTTTTTATCCAATCCAGCGGCTATGATCATGTGAAATCGTAAAAAGGAGTAAACATGTTTCAATCGCTCTGTAAAAGGGTTTGGAGAACCCTGTTCAAGCAATCGAGTCATAACTTACATTAAAGTCCTAACAAATGTAGTTATGGTTTACTGCTGCTACTGTAGAGTTATTAAAAAGAAATTCCTTAGCAGAGAAATAAATACATGATATAGTTGGCCGTATATAACAATTATTATAAATGTGTTTTTCGGAAAATCAACACTCGTTAGATAATATGCAGACAGTTTGAACTGAAACGTCGGTTTGCAGCATAATTTTCATTTTGTAGCCTTCAGATTCTTTACTCTAGTGTTTATTCAGAAATGAACTTTCCGTAACCGTGATCATTTCGCTATCCGAACTCTAGTCTGGAATTTAACGAAATATCAGAATATGTTTCGTTTTATTGATCATTGTTACAGGACAGTGTCTTAAGAAGGTTGAAAGCTTTAATTGGATGAAGCAAAGAATCTCGGTATTTAAAAAGTATCCTGGCGGTGCTAAAGTTGTATAAAAATTATACTATTTATTTCATGACATCGTCAAATTCAAGCCAACTATTAAATGAGTGTTGAATATATGTATAATGGTATTAGCAGCAGCAATAAATTCACTACAAACTGGAGTCGTTCAGACTTACAGAATATTTATTTAAAACTAACATAGTAACATATCAAACTTCATTACATACAAATCAGATGATCATGATATTTCATGATGGCAGATTAATTTAAACAGGTATAGGCAAATCCTTAGCTACTAAAGCAAGAATTTCTTCGGTTTGCTTCTTCCAGTTTCGAATATTCTTGCTCACTTTGCACCATAGTTCACCGTGATGTGGCTCGGCTTGACCACAACGTCGTATAATATCTTTCAACGTATCCTGTGTAATTCAAACAAAAAAGACACAGATTTTTTTCAGGTTCGTTCATAACCATACTACAAACATTTTTTTGCAATTTACGTAACTCAAACGCCATCGAATACCTACCTCTGTTCCATGAAGCAATTCAAACTTGTAAAAGTAAGCCCACGCATCTCCTAAATCCGGCTCAATTTTAAGTGTCCTGTTAAACCACTCCCGGCATTTATTCATTTTCCGCTCAACCCAAAATAGCTTTGAGACAGCTAACAGAACGTGAGGGTCATGCTCGCATTTCTTGAGAGCATCTACACTTTTAGTTTTCCTCTGAGCTCGGCTTTCCATAAATATTGCTTCAGCCCACAATACTCCTGAGGCGGGACATTCCTGAAGAGCTAAGTAAAAAATAAAATTCAGAACAATTATTAATTATACACTGGACTGCCTACAGTCTGACTGTTAAACTGTACATACTTGAATGGTACAAGGAAACGGAGATTACCTTTAGCCATAAGTGTTTCGGAAATATCTTTTAGACCAGCGCGTGCTTCAATTCGAACTGATTCCAACCACAAACGATCATTCCGTGGATTTCGGAGACGTGCTTTATCCAACACAGATCGTGCTTTAATGAGTTGTCCTCTACGCTCTTCAATGTTGGAGAAGAGTATCCATAGTGGAACGGAGTCTGGACATCTCTTCACACCGTCGGCATATATGTCACGTGCGCCGTCTATGCTTCCTTGCTGGTCAGTAATTTGCCCTTTCATCATCCATAATTTCGCACAGTCAGGAAACGCTTTAAGTCCATCCTCAATCAACTGCAGGGCTGCATGCAGTTCATTAAGAGCCCATTCCAGTTTTACACTTTTGACCATTACTCTGCAGTCATAATCACAATTTTACATTACATTAATGCCGATACCTTACTGAAATAAAATATTACTTAATACGTAACAAGTTTCTTCGAAGTTAAATTATTGTTTCAAAGGATTTAAGAATAACCTTGGCGTTGGCGCTGATGCTCTTGCTCTAGCTAATAATTTTCTGGCTCGGTCATACTCATTATTTTCAGATTCTAGTTTCACAGCGGCAAGCCAAATCTCCTCAGAATTCGGATTCGCTTTGAATGCAAGTGATAAAATACTTCGAGCGGAAGGTACGTCTCCCTGAAAAAATTGCACCGCATTTTTAGTAAAAAATTCAAGTTAAAGACGGTCAGACGGTCAATACGCTAGAAAGTATCATTAATTTGTAATATTATGACAAAAACTTTCTTACAGCCATCCACTTGGATTTGGCTCCCATCAGCCATAATACTTCAGCCTTAGGGCAATGCTGCACAGCTTTCTGGAGAAGATTCTCCAGACTTTCTCTATCACCATGTGCTTTCTCAAAGTATGCAGCCTGTTTCCAGATACTTTTCTTAGTGGGATAAACGCTAAGTGCATGAGAATAAATAGCTCGAGCACATTCAATCGCTCCCTTTGCAGCGCAATTTTCTGAATCTTCCATCCAAGTTTCTTTTCGTTCTTCGTCTTCCAAGCCGTAGCCGATAATGGATTTCACAATAGCTCTGCAAGTTAAGTAAGACTTCCCCTTGTCACATTCAATAGCATCTTCCAACCATTGATCTCTGGTTAACTCTACTCCGTTTGAAGTTAAAGAGCTTATTGCTCTTTCAACAATTTTGTCCACCATGTGGTCATTGCCGTTGGCTTCTTCCAATTTGGCTGCCGTTATCCAGATTAAGCGATCAGTCGGGATATTTTGACGAGCTTTATTAAGGACTTTTCTAGCATTTTCGTAACTCTCCAACCTGTTAACAGAAATGCAATTGTAAATTCCACATATCACAAGTGTAATTGACAATCTTAATTTTATTCGGTTCCGAAGGAGAATAAATGTGCACCTTGCCAGAGCCAGCCAAAGTTCCACACTAGTTGGACAACACTCTACAGCTCTACCGAGAAGCAATCTCGCATCATCCGGTTCTTCCAGTTCGACAGCAGCTTTCCAAAGACGCACACTGTTTGGAATATGCTCCAACGCTTTCCTATACACTTTCTTCTTCGCTTTGGCCTCCAGTTCCAAGTCAGCTGCTTTTGCCCATATGCGAACAGATGTAGGTATGTGCCGTACAGCCTGAGCAATAATTGCTTTTCCGAGATCTGGTGGTTGAAGTCGAGCGGCTTCGAGCCACAAATCTTCTGAGTTGGGATTTACTTCACAACCTTTCATTATCAGATTTCGAGCTGTCTGAAGTTTACCAGTAACTTCTTCAAGACGGGCTGAAGCAATCCACGCCGGGGGATGATTTGGATTTGTTTCGCGAACTGACTTGAGGAGAAGTCTCGCTTTTTTAATATCGCTGCAAAAGAATTCAATCGATTAAGCAGTCATCTTTGCTTTAATGTAAAAAAATAAAACCGTATATCTACTATACACTTAATTTAACGAAATATGGCTTACTTAATGTCACCACCATAAGTAGGAATCATGGACTGGAGATCAGTCAAATACCCTTTGGGGTCAACCACAGTTTGGCCAGTCACAGAGTCAGATATCTGGCTGAGCTTGACATTCATCAGCGTATTACGTGCTTGACCAATTTTCCGTAAGTCCAAATCACCTGATGGAGTTGACATCCCTGTAATAAATTTAATAAACACAAATGTCATTGCATTAAAAGTAAACGAACCACCGTAAAACACTACCAGTAGGATTCCCAACAAAAAAATGAGTAAAACATTAGATCAATATTACCTGGAGTTAACAAACCGGAGTTAGGAAACGCAGATGCAAGGCCAGATGAAGGATCCAGTGTGGTTACACTTTCTCCGCCCAAGTTCGATGATAACACCGAATCAGGAAGTGGTGTGAACCTATAAATAAATATTCCTAGTTAAGTAACATTAAAATTACTTAATACAATTTAGCATTCATTCTATACAAAACTTACTTCTCAGCCCGAGGATTTCGTTGTTTTTTATTTCTTGAGTCACCAACTTCTGGAATACTATTCCAATCATCCTCACTAACTGATGAAAGTGCTCTTCTTAAATCGCTAAACTGCTGCTGAATTTTGGGACGCTCTTGACGGTATCTCTCAAGCACAGCTAAAATACAAATTTTTCTGTTGCATTAAAATAATATCAACCAGACTCTCCAGATAAAATGTATTTCTGCGACACTAATTATTTCTCCGGTTAAAATCAAAGTTGTTGACAGTTGACAGCCAAATTAAGAAATAATACATAATACTAACAAACAATGTACCTTTTAACTTCTTTTCTCTATAATCCTTCCTTTTTTCATCCATTCGCTGGTCAATTGAGTCGTAAATTTTATCCGCCTCTTCATCATCCTTGTCATATGGATCTTTGCTAAACAGAGATCCTCCATACCCAGAAAACTTGAAAAATTAATAAAATAATCAATTTAGAACAGTCCTGTCTAATAAATCGAGTTAGTTTCTCAACTGCTACTTCTTACACAGGCATCCAATTTTTTGAAATTACTAATTAAACTGAAAAATATAACATTAATAAACAAAACTTCAATCTGTAAAATACCTCATCGTAATTCGAATCGTTCAAATCTTCCTCATCTTCCTCTTCTTCCGTTTCTTTCTGATTACCAGATCCACCTGGTTTTTTCCTTTTATTAGGGGGAGCATGGCGGTCATCGGAAACATCGTTTGCATCCCGTGCCGGACCAATATCAGACCGAGTAGTGAACCCAGTAGCTCTGAACGAATCACCAATAATAAAGCAAAAGTTGCAAAACACGAACGAAAATTATATACCATTAAACTAATAATTTTTGGTCAAAACACTAGCTAAATAACTACGCTTGATACAACTCATGTTTAGCCTATTCCTAAATTCATAACTGGGAAACCATCAATAATGGATATTATAACCCTTTACAAAAGTGTTTATTTTACAAATTATCTTTTTCAAAACGACCAAAACTAGAAATCAACATTTTGAAAACCAGTCAAAACGAGTAACTAACACTTTCAAAACGGCCCGAACTAACTAAAAACTATCATTTCCAAAAACATTCAAAACTGGTAACTAGCACTTTTAGAAATGTCAAAACTAAAAATCAACATTTTCAAACGGGTTAAAACTAGAAATTACCATTTTCAAAAAGGTGTAAAATTAGATATGTTACCGTTTTGAAAAGGTTGTTTGTAAAGGAATGGAAAAATACGGGCACTTACCCTCTTCCAACACCTGCAACGTAGCCGGATGGTGCGGCAGCCCCGATAAAATGTTTTTTCGGTTTAGCAACTGGTGCTACAGGTAGCGAAGGGACAGACATGACTTCGCTTTATTAATAAGGACGTAATAATATGTAATTAAACAGTTTTGTTTAGTCACAAATTAAAATTCAACAATTATTAGGAATCGGCTAGCGGCCCAGTGCACCGCGCTGTACTTTCACTTTATGTTTACTGTCCAAAAACCACGAGCAGCAATTCACCAAAGACGAAATAAAAACCAAAATCGCCAAACGTAGAAAGCACTCTTTCATGCCTCCCGCGTTCCAACCAAGAATTGACGATTCTTTCTTACTCACTGACACGACGGGTGACGGGTATAAGCTAATTAATTTAATAAATAGCTAAAGCTAATTACTAATTAGCAATTAAGCTAACGATAACGATTAAATGATTTACAATTTACGATTAAATCAAACGATTAATAAGCTTTTACGATTTGATAAAAGATTTCGATAACAATAATTTCACCATTTATGGTTTTTTTTAAAATTATTTCTATTTTAATTTATTCAACTCTGTTTTTTTGCTTTCTTTTGACTTTGGCTGCAAGGGAAAGTATTAGTTGAGCAATGAGCTTGTCAGTACTTTTAAAAACTGCAATTTTTTAAAAATAGATTTTTAAAAACAGTAGGTAGTTATCAAAACTAGCACTTTTAACAAGTATATTTAGTATATAATGCCTATTTAATACTAATAAAAATATATTGTATTCATTGCGTCGAAGTCGATCAGCTGGTCCTTCTTTCTGCTCGTACTACCCTATTTTTTAAAGGAAGCAGTTTTCTCTTTGAGCTTTTTCATGAACAATAAAACTATTTACTTTTTTCTTTATGATTAATTCTTAAATTCATACAAAGACGTAGCTGCTCAAGCCATTTCACTGTATTTTTAGGTTGTTTTACTGCTTACATCTACATATTATGCTAAATGCTAAGGTATCGTTGGATCGTAGGTACTGTGTGATCTGCCTTTCTGTCGGGTATTGAAGATTTTTTTTATAAGGCAAAAGTTGAATAGACTGCAATAAATGACTTAAATCGACTTAAATGAGTTTCAAATTAACATTTACCAGCAACTTCTCATGTTCGAAGAATGTTGACCTACCACAAAACGACCAAGCTCAAAAGTTTGGTATAGTAGTAAGTAATAGTAACCGTCCGATTTGTGAACGGTCCCTAAATGTGGTCACTGGCTGTCGTTTTTGAACAGGCCTATACACAAATTTCAGTTTGGGTTCAACTGAAAGCGTATCCACTCTCCTTTTCACGGTATAATTTGGAAGTTCTTTCTTAAAAAATTGAAAGCTTAAAATTTTACAAAATCAAGATTATATTTTAACTTCTTTTGAAATTCAAAATGGCTAAATGCAATTTTCAAAATATTGGTTGTAATTGAGCCTTTTTTTTGCTAGACACTCACATGTAGGCATTTTTAGCACGGCTACAGTAAACTAATAATTACTTGAAAAATACATTTAGATATTCTAGCTTCTCCGTGCTTCTGCTTATGCCATGCCTTCTGGATCATAGGTTGTTGCGTATGTATTGAATGAGTTTTGTATGAACAGAGTAGGAATAGGAAATGGCCCCGTGTTTTACTTTAGAGGAAGCTTCATTTTAAATAACGGTTTTATTTGTATATTGTAGACATTCATAATATTATGTATATCATCATCATACAGTAGATTGATTTCCATAGTTTAAATTGTATTATGTTTATTAGGTATAATAATTTGAAACTGTGACTGACTAGTAATGATTACTATGAATTATCCACGTTTGATTTTTCTCTCTCTTTAAATACATTTATTTCTGTACATATAGTAGTTATGTAATGTATGTATGTATGTATATTGTGGTATATATTCATACACAGTAGAGTGTGTGTGTGACATGACCTACTGTATTTTTTTTTTGTTTTATACAGCGTGATTTATCTGCAGGATAATGAAATATTTAAGTATGCATGTAGTAGTAGTAGTAGTAGCATTGTAACACTAAAATTATTATTTAGTTTTTCTCTTTCTTACCATAATTAATTGCATACATTGTATTATTCATATTTCTTTTGTCACTCTTGTCCATAGTATAACACCACTAAATATCTCAGCATATCCAATACCCTTATTCTTAACAATGGCATTCTATTTCTTATTGTTATTATTTATTTTTTATTATTATTACCTGTTGTAATAAGTTATTATTATTGTTATCATTTTAAATACTCATTATTTTCATTTTATTCTTCATCTTATACAGACATACATACTTAAGTACTTACTTGCACATAACATTTTTGCGGGGATTCTTAACGACTCACTGTATATGTATTTACCTTATATATCTATATATATATAATTCCTTACAATACTCCTTATAGTACATACTTACCTTAGTTTACAACTAGATGCATATCTTATAATAGTGCTCAGACGCTCAGAGAAAAAAAAACTAAGAAATGAAATAAAAAAAATGATTAAATAAATTATCGGATTCCTTTATCTTTATAATTAGGAATGACAATTGGTAGTTCACACTTTTCATCAACATGACAAATAATTTAATTACTTTCAATCCGTATTTGGAATTTGGAGAATCCTTCTATTCATTCGTAGAGCAGAATTAGTACAACGAAGGGCGGAGACTGTGTAGACACAAGTATTCTTTGACTACTTACATCTCTACTTCTTCGCAGATGTAATTATGGACCGAAAGCCCAGGATTCTCATCTCATCCACAGTGTGAAAGCAACTGAGCCCCATATTTCCCATGTACAGAAACAGAGATAGAAAACTATCCCTTAAATGTGAACTAGAAATTGTGTGTTGAAATATTTGTTTTCAAATATCTTTATGTAGTTAATATACTTTTTTCTCTTCAAGATGTTCCTTGTCAATATATATATATAGACATATACTCTTATTGAACTTTTCTTTTTTGTAATACTATTCTAGTCGTCCCTTTTGTACGACCTACGATTTATTTTTTGTAATCGTGAAAACGACGACGATCCTGCAACTCTCCAGTTTTGGTTTCCTCTTTGACTTGACTGGAAAGAATGCTCCACCTCCTTTCTGCTTAAAAAATAAAGGAGATTTTTTATTTTTGTTTTTTGTGTGGGCGACTTTCTTTCCCTTTCTTTTGGAGAAAAAAAAACGAAGAAAATTCGCTCCGATGTATTACATTCGCTGCATGATAGTGATTGTGTTTCGATTTTACAGAAATTCTTTTAGTTTTTAGTAAATCCTCCGCTGACCACATTTCCGAATATTACATAAGTAATATGATCATAATTCATACTCATAATTTTGTATCTGCAGCTATGTTTTTGTTTTTGTTTTGATTAAATATTACTATTATATCTCTGGACAGACGCTCCGACTAACCAGCTATTCATTTAGATTTGCAGCTTCCTTTTCTATACCGCAGAGAGGGATTTTCTCCATTATTGATTATATATTTGATTCTCAATAACTTTTTTCTTGCTATGTATGTATGTATGTATTTGTATTTATTTATTCTTTTGCTTTATTTGCGTAAGATTTCTTTTAAATCTTATAAAACTTACTGTATACCATGTAGTTTTTACTTTTACAGACGAAGAGAGATACTCGGATGACGGATGTGTAGGAAGTGAACTGATTTTCAATCCTCTTTTACTGTGCAAACTATATATGTATGTATTTGCTTGATAGTTTTTCAATGTTAATTTACCCTGCTGACGCTCTGGCGAGTGTGTCTCAATGGCCAGATTGGATCTACACTACAGACTGAGTATAGTTCCATAAATGTAACTGTAATTCCAATCAACAAATCAGTTAAGTTACACACCTACAAAGTGTTGTTCTATCCGATCTCGATCTCATACATAGTATCCGAAACCCCCTGATGATTGTGTGTGTCTTAACAACCTCGACTCGATACTATATGACACTTTTTTTTATCTCTTCCAATAACGAATACACGTTCCTTACCCTCCTATAATTATACTAATATAATAATTTGAGTAAGTATTTTTACGTACAGTTTACTTACAATGCATATATGAATTAATACTTAGTACACCACCACATAATGTAGACACCCATAATTTTTACAAGAACAGTCAAAAGTTAGTTTACGCTTTTACGTTTTTACACGTTTTTACATTTATCGACAGTACAACTATAAAATAGCTGAGCTAGTCATGTAATGTATGTACGAGAGAGAGAGGATTCGGTAAATGGAGAAATCATAAATATTGTTGTACCATGCTTGTCCACAATTCATAAGGTAGGTAAGTAGTAGGTAAGTAAATATATGTATATAAGTATTTAAGTAATCTGGTGGGAGACTTGTACATATGCATATTGTAAGGATGAAGCTATACAGTATAATTGCTCGTTCATTTTTTTTGTCTGTCATTCGTTTCGTCAATGCTATGGATTGCATTGTAGAGTCAATTGGGCGGGCAACTATCTAGATAATAATTATATTGAAACTATATACCTAAATACATTGCAGTACAGTCTGTCTGTCTGTACCCATAACCCATGTATAGTTATACTATATACTGTTTTTGGCGGAAGTTGTGCATTTTGTATTGTATGTAGCTTTAGCTTTAGTTTTATACAATTTAACACAATCATTTAACAATAATAATAATAATAAGCATCATAATTGACGGTGGTGTCAATGTAATGCATAGTATGTGCACGGCTTCGTTGACGTCAATAGTGAATTACAGATCCCTGGAATTTTAGAATTTGGGATTTAGAATTTAAAACGTTGTTCTATGTGTGTGTGTTTGTGTGTTTATTGTTTCTTGAGAGAAACTTGTGCCAACAAATTAATGTTCTTAGATCTTGTGCTTCATTTTCGAAACGATATAACTATATAGTAAATAGTAGCCTACGATCATCTACAACTTGTTTAGATCTCGAGTTATCATACTTTAATGTAGTACAAATAATCTTCATGACAAATAATTCTTCACAGCAGTACAGAGTTCTTTGTACAGGTCAGGAAAGAAAGAAAGAAAGAAAGAAAGAAAGAAAGCAAATCACACATAACTTAACTAAGACATATATATGTACCTATGTGTTGCAAATCAATTATATAAATATGTTCTTTTGCTTTCTTTTGTTTGGAAGCTTTGTTTCGCTCAAAATTTTGTAGGTAATATTGTTCTAAAAAAATTGTTTTGACTTACGAGTAGTTCTCTCTTACATGCGCTGCACAGTAGCAAATTTCCCCTTTGACACAACAACTAACCATCACTTTACAATTACATACAATGAGCGATATTTTTGTTTTGTTTTCAAGTAATAATAATGATGATGATGATAACAATAATAATAATAATAATAATACAAAATAAGACACTACACCTATGTACATTTCACACTACACTACTGGAATATTGAATACTCAAGTAAGTACAATAAATAATAATAATTAGTAGTAACAATAATAGTAACAATAATAGTATCAATAATAGTAATTCCTATACGATTCACATACGATTCATGGTTAGGCGTTATAGACTAATCGATACTCTTATTTCGATTTGACGCACAGGTATAGTGTTTGCAGTTTGTAGTTATTGAATTACATCGACACGAAGTAGTA
Source organism: Dicyrtoma fusca (assembly GCA_034695205.1). Classification (NCBI taxonomy): domain Eukaryota; kingdom Metazoa; phylum Arthropoda; class Collembola; order Symphypleona; family Dicyrtomidae; genus Dicyrtoma; species Dicyrtoma fusca. The sequence continues at coordinate 22,934 of JAQFZC010000195.1, read as the reverse complement.
AATTTAAGTAAATAATACTTATAATAATTTAACAATAATAATTTAGTATCACTACGACACATAATGCGGCATAAGTATTTACGCCGCCTACATACAACATACATAGTTTTTTTTAGGTTAGAATTTGTCAGGCAGGTTTCATTTCCTTGTACGGGGTAGTGTCACACTCACAATAATTCTTATAGTAATTAAGTATGAATTTAATCGTTCGTGTTATAATAAGTCTACAAGAGTAGGTACTTGACATGGTGCCAAGTATTGTTTTTTTTTCTTTGCTGGCGTCTCAACGCTCTGCTCAATCTAGAATTACCTAAAATTACACTAATATAGTTGTTTAAGTTTAAGTACAGTACATAATCATAGAAGCAACTGTAATTTTTGTCCCTGTAAGTAATATCTAACCGTAACCGTCAAAAGTTTAATTTATTTAGATCAGTTAAGTATCAGTGCTCTTCGGTATCTAATAATATAAATAATTATTATATATTTTTTGATTTTAAGACGAAAGGAACATGACTAGCTGATAGGCTAATACGTTGGGGGGTTTTTTATTTCTGGGGGGTGGGGGGGGGGGAAGATTTTTAGCTATTTCACTGATTTAACAACTAATCATAATCATAATAACATATTTATACCCAGTATACATATGTATGTGACCGTTGAATTGTTTCCTCTTTTTGTTAATAGGATTTAAAATTTGAAAAATTAAATTTTTTGTCTCTTCTTCTTCTTCTTTTTTTTCTTCGGCTGTGTCGCAATGAAAATATTGTTATGTGTGTTTACTGTACACATTATTATAGTTATAATGTTTGTATTTGCTCGGAATGAACTCATATGGCGTAAGTACAAGTATAGATAATATATAGCATTTTTTTTAGCATTATATTATTATTACTATGTATTATGTAATTATTTGTAATGTTGTAGCTTACCACGTATCCCTTAGTTAGTTAATAGTTAGTAGTTTAAAGTATAGTATGTATATAGGTATGTAATTTAATATTTTATGTATGTAAAAAGGATTTGCTTTAGTCATATTCTGTATATTATGTTATTTTTTTTAATATAGCATAATAGTAGTATTAGATTTAGTATTAGTTACTAGATGCTTCCTCCGTACTTTTGGATCTATAATTGTTTGTAAATTATTTATGTAATGTAAGGTATGTATGTGTGTACCGTGGCCTGGATAATAATACTGATCTTTTCAATACGAATAATCAATAATTCCTTTGCTTTAACTTGCTTCTTTCTTTTTTTTTTTACCACAAACTCAGTTTCACAAATCATTATCGTTCATCCCTCACAAGTGTTTTGTTTTCCCTTCCTCTCTTACTTGTCATTAAATCTGTAACTGTTAAATGTATACCCTCTTGTTTAGCAATTATCATCATTTTAGTTTCAGTTTATATTTCTTTTTAAGTACTTCCTTACTAATTTGAGCTCTTTTCTCTTTCTTCTATCTCCTCTATAGTAACTCACATCGTTCCGCAATTCTAAATAATACCGGCTTCATCTCTTTCACACTCCCTTCACAATTAATGTTGACATTTCAATGTTTCTCTGTGTTTTCGATCTTCAGGCCAGGTCATACCTTATACATAGTAGTTTATGTAGGTATAGGTACCTATATTTTTTACATGGCTACTGATAGAAGCTAGTAATATTAATATTACATTTTAACTTACATAATTACATTGATCATTTTTATTAAATTCGAATTAGTTGTTTAATTTTAGACGAGAACTTCCTATACAAGTATGTATCATTTGATGTAGTAGTAGTTAAAGGTGTGTGTTGGCGGTTTCATTTATTTTAGTAGGTATTTTTAGTACAGTAACATTATTAAATCAGATATTTTCAACTTTTCCAGATACGATACAAGTCATTTAAGTAAGCAAATATATTCTTATTATGTATATAGGTAGGTAGGTATTTACCTATGTGTGTAGGGAGGTGTAAGTTGATCTCCTCAGATTCAGATCAAGTTAGAATGTGGGATCTAATTCAAATTCGAACTTACAACACCGTCACAGTACACTACCTTAGTAATGGTTTGGTACACGAGTAGTTAATAAGTTCATTGCAGGAATGACTAGAGACGTAAGTAGTTATTTAGCTGAGGAACATCGCCTCCGTTAAATTACAAACTACGAAAACACTTTTGCTAAGTAGCGTCTTAGAGCGTCTTTAGGGTGCTCTTCTACATTTCTAACTTTTTGAATCATTTGGCCACATGAGGTACACTGACTGACTGACTGACATTGACATCAAGAACAACAAGAATGTATTTAAGGACCTATATACCTAAAGCCTAAAGCACTAGATCATAATTATTAGAATTAGATGCAGCACTTTGACTCGTCTCCCTGTCTAGGTATAAGTATACATATAATTAGCAAGGTTTAATTAGGTAAACAAATGTAATCATACATATATATATGTATATATAGGTGTAGGTATATACATATACCTATAGTTCAGTATTCAACTGTCAAAGGTGACCGCATTTTCCCATACAGCACAATAATGAGTGCTAGTATTCAATAGGTTATCGTTCCATTGCATTGTAGTATGCGTTTTTGTCTATTTCTTCTTCTTTTTTTTGGTTACATAAAGATAATTATTTAATATATTCTATATATAATTATGACTTAGATTCTGTGTTTTTTGTACCTACATGTAAGTTTAACATATCGGTATTGGATTAGGTAGACTTGTTTTCATGTACGTAGTGGCTAATGTATAATTTTATTTTGAATTGAAATTTCCTTCATGATAAATAAGATCTGGATGACGTAAGTACATATGTTGACGATCTTACAATTTTATTATTAGTAGTACTGGCGAGACTAGACTCTAGGTACCTAACTTTAAAAACTTTGAATTCAAAATGAAGGAAGGAAGGAAGTTTTGATTGCCGCTGTAATAGCTTTTTACGGAAGAAATTTCTAATTTAGAATGAAAAAGTTGGGAAATAAGTCAGTTTTGATTTTATTTTTTGATTTACTGCCGTCACAAGTGTGCCTTTCACTAGCTGTCTCGGATGTTGTAGAGTTGAATTAAGAGAGAAACTTATGCTTATTCATGGCTGCTCTTGTTATTTGTTATTATAGACTTATTTCCCCCAGAAAGCTGGATTTATTTTTAGGCTCTGAACATAATGGAGACAGGCACCTACGACAATGACTCTTACGTAGTGTATGGAAAATAATTATTCAGAGCTCGAGATTACAACAGAATAGTGCCAATCAAACAACAATGCTATTTGGATTCCAAGCATTGTGCCTATACATATGTGTGCTAATGATGAGAAAAGGTAAAGATATTAAAATCAGACCTTTTTTCGCCTTTTTTTTGATAATGAATTGAAAATAAATTTATCAACGGAGCGGATAACATCCTACATATCATTGAAAGATAACTGTCAACTGTGCAGAGCTACCTTTGCCCGTTTGTGTTTGTGTGAGTGTGCGTCTAAGTTGTATTAGTTTTTTTCACCAATTTCATGGCAATAAATGGCTGTTACCCATAGTCGTTCGTATTATTATAAAGTTTTATGGTATTGCATATTCGTAGAAGCAGAACAGGATTTTTTGAAACAGGTATACAAGGAGTAGATTATAATCTAGTTAATAATATTTTTCTAATCTGATCACATTCGTTTTCATTGCTGCTCGTGTGCCTCTTTTCTTTTATTTTTTTTCTTTCCCCCTTTCAAAATTATACTAGGATAGACTCAATTAGGACTGGGATGACTGGCTGGCTGATCTTTTTGGAAGTGCATATGGCAATGAAAGATGAGGCTAAAGAAACTTTATTGTAATTAGGATTCATGGACTGTGAGGAGAAGTCATGATAATGATTTAACGTGGAGTACCAAGAAAGGCAAAAAAATAAATCATAATCATGATTTCATAGAAAAATAACAGGTGGAAATTAAAGTTAATGATTAAGAGCTAAAAATAAAAACTACCCTATTATACTATTCACAATGGAATATATAACACAACAACAATTTGACTAATAAAATCACAATTTTTAAACGATATTTGACTACCGGGCTAAAATAAAATAAAAATGCCTGACAGTGCAAGATAATTATACTAGTACTTGAACCGTATGATTAATAATAATAATTATACAACGAATACGAAATAAGCTCACTCTGTAAAACCTTAAATAAATCCGACTCTACAACTATAAACTATCGCTGGATAACTAACAAGAAATGAGACAAAGTGAGGGCAAGACCTACATCTATATTTCACCAAAATAAATTATGCCTCATCGAATCAACTGTTAGTCTATGGGAGTATCTATTTTTAGTACATAACATAGATATGAGATTAATTATCGTAACTTTTAAAGTTTATTTGACTAGGAAATTTAAATTAAATTGTATTTATAAGCGACAGCAACTGTCCTCAGCCAGTAATTCTGATGGGTAGGTAATTCCGTAATCCGTAACTACATACCTTACAGAGCTATTCATAGGATGTAATCATAAAATAAAAAATAAATCTTTGGTGATGCATTATATGCTCTGTATACAGAGAGACTCGCGGGACTGACTGATTGTTACATAAACGTAATGAATGATTTTGTACGCAGGTATATGTAGTGTCGTATATAATTAGGTAACTGTATAGGTATCTATATATATATATATGTACATATAGTGTTTGTATTACCTGGTATAATTTCTACATGATTTTTTCGGAGTCAGTATATTTTATCATGTTATAATTTTTATCTGGAAATAGTAATAGTAACTCTACGAGTCACTGTCGTATTTTTTTCTTCCCTTTATCAATTCGTTTAACCATCCTTATGCTACTATAATTTATACTTTATTAATATACTATTATTATTTTTTTTGTAATAATAATAATAGTAGTAATAGTTATCATATTCGTATCTGTACAAGCCACCCCCCTGCTCTCCAATATTATTATTACTACAATTTTTTTTTCGTCCGCATCCGATTTATATATGACACCATACAACAACATGATTCCCTGCCTAAGTAATCCCAGTGGATTAGATATTCGATTGTTGTCACTTTTTGTTTAAAATTATAACGTGCCACCCATATAGGTAAGTAATGTACAATAGTATGTAACTAGAGGCATCCGTATATGTTTATGTTGACTAATGCAATATTATTATTACTTTCGGTGAGTTTGAATTTCGTTGAATTCTTTGTGAGTCAATTTAGATCCTTTAGCTTAAAAATTTTGAATAATATATAGGAAATAGGAGACAAACAGATGTTTTCTTCTTCTGTAGGAACAAAGAGCTAGTCCAGAATGAATATTTTTTGAGAACATTTTATGGTGTTCGAAGACCTCATGATTTTGCATTGCAAATCCCAGTACTTCTTGACTATGAATGCAACCATCATGTATGAGTAGCACAAACAATTGTATCGATGACATAATTTTGTAAGCTGGTAAATATAATGGAAGTGTAATTATATTGCTGCCAATTTTCAGGAGAAAAGTATTGCGATTCGTTTTCGATTGGGCCGAGATGGAGTTATTTTTTATGTATGTAATTTTTTTTGTAAGTATCCATGGACCACCGTACAAGACTCTCGTGGATATTTACAGATATATATATATATACCTATATATGTATATATGTATAATGTTGTTCTGGTTTGCATAATTAGGTAGTAATATTGTATGTAATTCAATGTCCTGGTTAGCATTGACATCATGATAAGCCTTGGGTTTCCTAAATATTTAATCTTTTTTAGTTACATACCTGGTTAGTACACTTACGATTAGATCATACACATTACGTTGATTTGAATGAGGAAGGGTTGAATAGTGAAGAAAAGATGTGGAAAAGTACAACGAGAGGAAGTTTCTACTCATCGGTTGATTGTTGGTGATGTTGGGGCTGGGAGGGCTGCGGAGGAGTTGGGGAGGGGCAGGAGGTCGTCATGGGCGACATCACTGCTTCCGTATTCCGACGCTTCATCTTTGTCTTCTTCAACATCGTTGCCTACAGGATTAAGATGTGTCAAATGCCATCATTTTAGAATTAATTTTATTTTATTTTATGGTCCTTTCGTTCAGAATGTGGAGTGGACATTACCTTGAGAGCGGACTTGAGTACGACGACTTCACCGGGAGTTTGAATCCAGGGCTCGCCGTCAACTTGAACGGGCATGTCAGTGTTGAGACGGATCTTGATATGACCACCCTGTGCTATTCTCATAGCTGACCTGAGCCCGGACTGGATTTGACCCAAATGAACGACACCAGTTACACCCACAACCTCCAGCATGCCATCCCAATGATTCGGTTTATTAAACTGGTCTTCACGCTCAGGTCCCCAAGGATTGGCACCAGAGCCCCAACTTTGGAGAAAAACGAGTACAAAAAGTGTTTCGTTATTGAAGAGGTTATAGCGGTTCGGTAGTTGGAAAAGGTTTCCAGACAGAAAATGTGCTCTTTAAAAAGACAAAAACATCCCTCATTGCTCACCTTAAGATATTTAAAATGATGATTCCTTCCACAGCTGGCAGATCCACCACTTTCCCATCTACTTCTAAACGAATTTCTTTTTGAAGATCCTTGCACATTTTCCTTGAGACCATTTTTCTGAGACCCATTTTGACATAGACACCTTTATTGTGGAGTCTGGAATTGAACTTTAGGGGATTCTCTTCTCTTGCATTATGGAAGTCCAAACAGAGATCAGCGTCAATTCCGATTCCAAAATAATTATTCATCACATAAATTGCCGTGTTGTCTTCACTCTGACTTGACCCGACTTGCACTGTAAAATTGTACAAAATACACCCGTTCCTTGTAGTTCCCCGAACTGTACTCGACTCACATTCATTGGAGGATCAGAGTTTAATCGTCTAGAGACTCATGGCTTGATGGCGCAGTGATCTAAAGAGCTGTTATGCTGGGGAAAAAACTTAAACTTACAAGCTTGGTTGACGGCGATTTTATCATCAACTTTCTCATCAGGATGAAAGACGACCGTCCATCGATCTAAACGGATTTCCTCAGCTTCGATGACATCTCGTAAAAGCGTCATGGCATCCTCACCACCCGTGTACCCTGGGCCCCATCTAAGCACCCTTGCCAAGTCATTACCAGTCCCAAGGGGAACAATAGCACAAGGCGGAGACGAACACTCAGAATCTTGACCTACATTGTCCAGACATTGAAGAACCCAGCCAATTGTTCCATCTCCTCCACAAACTAAAATTCGGTAGTTGTTTATATGACGGAAGACGTAAAGCCCTGAAAGAGATGCATAGATGTAAAAGTCATGCTCTATTCATCCTCATGATCCCATTCTAAGTGCGTAACAACACTAGCATCTTCTATGTATATGCATTTAAAAACTCAGTGTAATCTATGACGGCATTGCCACGCTCCGCAGCTTCTGTGCTATTTGAGCTCACCTGGAAGAGGCCCGCCGTTGTCCAAGTCGAAAACTTGATACGGGTTTAATAATTTTCGGAATGAAGTGACAAGTTCCAGTCCCTGGCAACCGCCGGATTTCACATTGACGAAGACGAGAAGTGGAGTGACGCCGGCTGGAATCATGTGGGAGGCAAGTGCTGGGAGAAGGAGTACTAGGACCGCCTTGTCATCATGAACAGACTCACGGAGGGTGTAGTAGGCTCGGACGGCCTCATTGGCATCCTCGTAAGTAATGACCAAACTCCCGTACTCGTAGTAGATGGGCCCAATGCAAAACTTCCGGGCCTGCTCCCGACCCAGAAAATCCTGAAGGACGTTTTCATACTGTCGCTGACTCATATTGGTGGGAAGATTACCGACAAAGAGTGCGACGGTGGGTCCGTGTGGGTCCTCAGCCAGCTGCATATGGAATCGCACATTCTCCATCTGACGAACCGAATCTCTTGCATGCTCCTTCAGCATCAACCACGGCTTCTCATTTCTCTCAAGAACCCTTTCAGCCACTCCACCTGAAATGTTTTAGCAACTTCAATCATAATCCGTGCCGGAACATAATGTACCTTCATTTTCATCAATTCATATACATTTTTTTTCTCCGAATTCCGCGACCCATTTGCACCATTTCGCCAAACTAACCTGCTCACGTCATTCCTATTTCCCGAGTCCCACTAAAAGGTATTTGCCGCATCCCTCAAGTATTTACTCTGTTTTATACTTTCGTTTACAAAACTAAAAAATCCTCAAGAAAAGTGTGATCAGAATTTATTAGGAACCCACATACACCTATAGCTGAATTGCTCCGTCCCCCTCCTCCTCCCACCCATGATCCTTCGCAACCACATCCTACAGTTTACAGTCCTACAGAATCCTGGTTGGGATTTCGGTTAAGTGAAGCCTGAGTTGAAGAAGGATACGGCAGAGACACGTTGATGGGATAACCATAACAGTGCAGTGCGGTGGTTCGACTTAACAGCTTTGCTGGATTCGGATATTTTCACTGGCAAGTAACAATAATATGCTTGTGCCTACGCAGAAGAGGTCGTCCAGACAGCAGCACGATTCCCGGCTCCTTGCAAGAAGGACAGCGGAGGGAGCTGGCACAATACTTGAGATGTATCTAGCAGGCCGGGCTGTAAACTCTCTACATAGGGCTTTATTCAAAGTAAATACTATGGTCAACATCTGCACCTTTTCAGGCGACGATATGAGCCCAAGGATTATTACATGTACACCCGTGGTTCCTCCTAAGCTCCTCTATTGACACAAGTATTTATAGACTACGTACTTCAAATAAAAACTCTACGCAACCTTCAAGAATAAAAATCCATTGGTAATCAGAAACAAGAAAGTGCTTCCTCTCCCCATACCTATACCTACCTCACTCAAAGTGTCTCCAATACATCCACTCACCTCTCTCCAAAGGACGCCACGCCACGACACGTACATAATTGCATATTTATAGGTATGTGAATAAGTATGACGCATGAAATTGAAAATATCTCATCAAAAACTACAACTTAACACGTTCCCACCACTCACTCTGCTCCTTCCCAACTTTTCCTAATGGAAATGAGTGGAAACCGCAGAGGGAAAGGGACCCAAACACCAATAGAGTGCGAGAAAGGAAAGAGATTGAAGAGAAGAAGAAGAGAAACAAAAATGAATTCTTCAACTGAGCTTTGACCAGTTTCCCTGTTTCTTGGAATCTCAATCATAATGGATTCTTGAGCAGACGGCAAGATACGAGGAGGAGGACGGACTCAAAATCTGAAGGGACTGATGGGACGGAGGCGGACGGAAACCGGGAGAGCCGGACGGAAACTTGTTTGCTTCTCACTACTCAACTTGAGCATGAATGTGAACATCAAAACAAACAGAATTGTCAAAATATTATTTTCCAAAGCCACGTGTCAACCCCCTGCTGAATTACCTACATTCTCACACTCACTCACTCACTCATCCGCTGCCTCGATACCTTCCATCACCGACTCAAATTACACGCGAGTACATACGACCAGTACCTGCACTCCATGAAACCCTTCCCAACACTCAAGAGAAAGGTGATGGTCGGGTTCGGGTCCTCGAATCTGATATTTAATAATAAATTCAACGTTGCATCCCATCAAGTAATTATTTATACCGTGACGTATGTACTCTCCACTCATATAGTAGCCCCTCATTTACAGGATGCACGCATCCGGGTTTTCTGCCGGGACACACGTCTAGATTCACGAGCGTCATAGCATCTATGAGTATCAAAGAAGTTTTGCATTTTCCTCAGTCCCGTCTTGTGTATTTCGCATTTTTTTTAAAGTAGCATTTATAATTCATCAGCACCCCTTTGACTCCGTGCGTATGGCTTCATTCTGACTTTCAACTTTTAAACATGACATGTCCGGGCTGAGATTTGAAAATCCTTCCGTTTTCAAAGGTCAAACTTGGAAACAACGTATGTACAACTATCAAATCTAAAACTGTCGGATAGACGTAAGTCAAATACAGATCCGATCAACTTTATTCACTACTTTCGGCTTTCTCTTGTTGGGAAAGGAGCTGGAGGGCAGAAATTTATTTTCACATGTGAATAGATCCTGCATGAAGGAAGCTCAAGTATGGATCATATTTATCAAAGAAATCGGACTACCTACACGTGCTATCAGAATTAGAATGGATGTACATAAATCTACCTCCCGGTTCTGTCAGTAATGTATATAAATACCGTTGATACAGATGGATGGAATGAAGCCCATCCACACCAATGGAGATACCTACCTACCTTATTAAACTCACTGCTGTCCGTACATATGTACATCTTTGGGACCTTTCAAATATGAGGTCATAAGGTTGTGGTTAGCCAAAGCTTTCAAAAAAAAGAAACACATGATACTAACGTTTCAAAAATTGCAGAAATATAAAATACCTGTAAACAATTTCTTAAAAAAGCTAAACCTACAACGGCTACAACTTACAAAGTTTAAAAACACGGAGAAAATATGCACATTTCAGTAGACAGTTTATAAAATTCATTTCTATAACGTGATACTTGAAAAGCCCCAACACTCCTACTTGATTACGGAATGATGTAAATAGGTAGGTAGAGATACCAATGGGCTTATATGTGGGAAGTGGACCTCCATTGAATTGGCTATAAGGCAGCCAAAGCCCTTTATTCATCAAGACAGTATTTCTAGACTCGAGTCTAGCTACAATTATGTCTGCTTGTCTAGGTGGATGAGTCAAAAGGAAATGAAATCAAAAGTTTGACTCTTTGGTTGTGAAAGTAAAGTGGAAGATTACTCCAGAAGACGCGCTCGCTCCTCCCCCTCCTCAACCCTCCGTCTGTCTGTCTGTCGGCCGCTGTATAATCATCATCATCATCTGTCGTGTGTGGACTGGGTGAGAGTCTGGAAGAAACATTTGATGCCTGGAGATCTTATTCTATCCCTCATAATACTACTTGTGAAACTTTCAACTTTCCACTTTTCCACTAATCATTTATATCCAATAGTCAGGGTGATGGGGAAATCAAAGTGATCCGATAATAATAAAGATGATTATAATGATCGTAACTTATCCAAAAAAAGATCCTTGATGGAGAGCTTACATAAATACCTACATAAATATGTAGTTACATAGTCGAGGATGCTAGGCCCAGGTTCCTAGTCAGTTAGTCAAAGTCAAAATAAAGGAGGAAAAAAGAGTACAGATAAACATGTGTTTTGTTCAAAATTCCTAGAATTTATAATTTTAGATGGATTTGCTGCTCTTTTATCTGCATATCATCTCGGTCTACTTTCTGTTGCATATTTCCAGATGTGTGAGTCCCTCCATTGGAAGTTACATATGAAAGTAAGCTGTCTTTTCAGCTACTTCCCCCTTCCTACGCCCTTACCTATCTTCATCTTTTTCATCGTCACATAATCAGACGGATAACACAATGTCAAAGTATATGAAAATATTGACAGGAGCAAATTAGACGCAGGTTTGTAGCGGAATTGTTGAATATCCCAAAAGTAAGGAGATGTATGAAGGATATCAGAGTCACAGTACAAAGAGGAAACCGGGTAAAGGTAGCGAGACAGACACAGAGAGAGAGAGAGAGCGAGAGCGAAAGAGAGAGAAGACGTCATTAATTATAAAATATAATTCCATGCAATGTACACGACAAACTTTTGAACTGGAGCTACAGTGAAAAGTACACAAAGGTGAAAGTTTGTCCGTACATAAAAAAAAATGCTAATAAATATTGAGTTGAGCTTCACCTGAAAATGGGAAAGTGGATCGTGGGTATAGATACAGAAAATTTTGACAAAGGCACCTGTACCGGAGGTCTAGGATGAAAGCCATGCGAGCATATAATGAGGAACACGCTCTAACGCCTATCAATGAAGTTAGTTTTTTTTTTTATTCTTTCGTGGAATATATGTTGCCTCTGATCATTACTGATGCGCTCTTCCAAGTCCTTCATGGTGGGCGAGATCTATGTAAGGTCTATAGACGTTGACAGGATATTTTGAACGAAATAAGGGCGCAAATTGGAAATTCATGGGAAAAGTAGAGACGACGAAGGTACATAAATGGGACATGGAGACACACAGTCGTATGATGATGATCAACTAACAACTAATAATATTACCTTTGTCCAGGGTTAGTTTTAGCATCCGGTACGACAACGCAGATTCTGAATCCAGTCCAAATTGATCGAGAGCTGCCTCTATCACTTGAGCCACGGTAGTTGCATCCGTCACCGGGATTGTTGCATTACTCTGAGCTGTTTTCAGTCGTCCTGAGTAAACTTGAACCTCTCCGACGCTCTCCTCCTCCCTACACCACACACGACACCCCTCATCAACAACAACTTAATTACTACGCTACGGAAATCTAATTACGGGAACTACACCGGAGAGATGACTATGTACGTCCCTACGTACATGCCATCCTTCCCTGTCCTCTTTAGTCAGACGGACCCAAAAGCTTCAAATTCAATTATGTGACCACTAAAAAATGACTCGAAAATTTTTATGGCACCACAGCCACCCGTCCACCAACGTGACACAGTCACCTAACAACTAACTACTACTACGTCACATACATACAACATATGAACGATGAACGATGAGGAAAGTTTATTATTAGTTACAGAACGGAGTTTGACTCACCGAAAGCGGAGGAAAATGGCGGGTCTCTTCCCTTCACGCCTCTTGAGATTAAGAACGGGGTTGGGGTCACAAACTGGACTCTCGTCATCGTACGCATCAGTCAAGTAGTAATTCTCAGTTAATTTGATAATATGGAAAGCACGGAGAGCAACTGCTCGCAGCTGCTCCACACTCGCATACTTGGAGATATGAACAGGTCGAAATTGACGTCTTCGCAAGCCTTGGTTCCCATCGTACACTTTGATCGTCTCTTCGTCCTTTTCCTTGTCTTCTTTGTGACTTTTGGAGGAGGAGGTGGTGGCGGGGGAGTCAGACTCGGAGTCTCCACGACTGGGCAATGGCTTCGAGTCACGGTCACCACTACTAAACTCCTCCGAAATACTTCGAGCTGTAAATCAAATAGATCCTCGTCTCAACCGTATCCACCAAAAATTAAAACAATTTATACTGTCAACTGTTGACTGTCGCCTAAATTAACTAAAGTACTAAACTACTCATTAACTGCGGTAACTTGACCACTCTTATATTTCAACCTTGGCTCGTCTCTAGTCGCCATCTTGTATCACGTGGACCTGTGACGATTTTAACGAATGACTAACACACAAGTTTAGACTAGTAGTGAATTACCTAATTTAATTCGATTCAGAATATACCTTTTTATCCTGCCATTTGTACTCTTTTATTCCCCATCACTACAAAATTACAATAGTATTATTACGCATCCGTCCATTCCATTTAATTCCATTCCACGGCACGGCTGGGTTATAAGGTCTTACAAATCTCTCGTTCCCAGTGTTAGGGGGCAATATTTGACTGACTTGAATGTTATTAAATAGTAACAGCAACGCCCATGATTATGAGGGCACACTCTCGAGCTTTGACATATTACTTACATACATGCAGACAGATACAAAAGTGGGCAAGATGCAAATCGAAGCCAACTTTAATTTGAGCCACAGTTAGTTCACGTTCAAGCATTCTATAATCTGTCAATAGTTTCAAATCAGCTTGAGAAATCCAGGGGCATATTGCCTTGCATTATTGTTGAGCGGAGTCATTTTAGAGTAAAAGCAAAGCCCTTCTATCATTCATCATTACGTATATTTATAGACAAGAATTAAGAGTTTCATAAAAGTGGAAAGTGCCGACTTAAATGCTAAAGGGGAAGAAAGAGCCTATGATTATAGGGGACGGTCCATATACATACCTAATACACATAGGTACATATATAAATAAAGACTAAAAACACTTGATTTCCCGTCAGCCACGACATCCTCCCGAAATTACTGTGAAAGGTGAGCATTAAATAATAATTATTATGTTGAAAATAGTATCGATTTCTCATCCTTTTCATAGACCACTGCCAGATTTTGTAACAAGCCGTAATAGTAATAATAATATTAATTATTATTATTGATCGATAACGTCTCAATCAATACCCCATGACTTATTAATCTAATTCACCCATGATTGACAAATACTTCCTCAACACCCTTTTTACAGTTCTTCCTTCGGTCCGTAATTCGACGACGAACGACCCGGTAGTAGCCGCGTCAATGTATAGTAGTCACAAGGCAAAGGGAAAAGCAGCCTTCTTCATGCTTTTTACTCTCTTCTTGTGGCTCTGCCTTGGTTTCCTTTATATTTCTAGTAGCTTCTGTATAGTTTCTCAACCCGCACCCATAGCGCGACTGTATACTACCCGGGTAGGAAGGAAAAGACTATAGGAAAAGTAACATGGTTGGTCGTCGTTGAAAGGCAGGCCAGAGAGTCGCCAGAGCAGAGTGAGAGAGCGTGTAGAGCTGTGTGGTTAATTGAGTTAAGTTTAGTTTACTCAACTCACCACCAACAACCAACTGACGTAAGTTGGACTCATTAAAAATTTAAAACTAATCAAATCCCAAACATGCGGTTTCTATTTCTATTTTAACCAACTATTACTTTATATACCTATCCAACTTTCTTTTATTTCACCGCCAACCGCAAGTCTTTGTTATTTCTCCATTTGTGAGTGAGTGTGTGTGTTATTTTTTTAATTTTTTTTTACATCCGTACCCTCAGCTTTTTATGACGTGACGCATTTAGACTTGAGACAACCTTACAAAAAATTACAGCATACTTGTATCTTTCATGACAACCTCAACACGATCTCCCCCTCAGACAGTTGAGTGTTGTTTTTTTTAGCTTTGTTGAGAGGCTACGGAGAGCATAGACGGTCGGTTTGGACGTAGGATTTTTATGAACGACACACAAATAGGTATATATATATATATAGCTATCCATCGACACATAGAAACATAGAAACAACCGTAGATACATAGGTACATCAACTTCAAAAAAACTGAAACATGGAGAAGCTCTTCTATTTACCTACTCACATTGACTTGTCAAAATTATTGCAGTTTTGCCCTACCCGCATTAGCCAGTAGCAATCTTCCTGTGGGCAGCCTTGTCACACACACACACACAACAATCAACGTGTGTGCATCTGCATATTAACAGATAACAAAGAAAAACTCGAAAGAATAAAAAGCGTTAACGATGTTTTCTCAAAATGCAAAAAGATTTTAATGCAGAATAATGTTAGCATTGTGATTTTTTTTAGTTGAGCATAAGCACAATCTGGTAACTCACAATCAGCATTACATTTATACACTTACAAATTAAACCACATGGTAAGTACCTAGGTATGTAGGTACTTGTAGAATCTAAAAGTAAAAGTAAAGAGGCATTGAATAAAACAAAATGATTGGATACATACATACTTATATAAATATATTGCCGAGTAACATCTTGCGCATGAGTTTAACACGGTAATACATATGTACACATAACTCGTTGAGGACCGCTACTGCTGCTGCTACTACTGCTGCTGTGTCCGTGTCACAGCCGAGCCACAGAGCAGCAGACTTTTAGCAGCACGCAGACAAAAATTCACACTCAAAATGGCAGGCAAATAAGGAATAAAAAAAAATGCCAATGAATGATGCTAATAAAATTCTCAATTACAGGTAAGACGAGAGACTCAAGTAGTAGGTACATTAAAAAATAATAAATCATACTGAGTAAGCATGAAATGAACAACACACTAACTACTATGAAAAACATTTAGATATTTGGACACTCACCTTGCATCAACGGAATTAAGTACGATAATGGACGTCGTCTCTTCCTTCGGAAGCAGAGTTGTTGGGACTTGACACATTCTAAGCGTATATATATATATATATATTTTTAGGTGTGAAAATTTTTGTCAAATATGTAATAAGCAAATCAGCTCCAATCCAGTCATTTTAAGCCAATGAAAATAAATGTGCTTGAAATAAGTAAATAAGTTACATCAATAAATGTTTTACTGTATGTAGATACATAGGGAGGAACAAAAAACTAAATTCTTGTCAATACTATTGGAAAAATCCCTTGGTGTTACACAATAAAATTGAGTTCGTCCAATAACGAATAGCAATCTAGGTACATAATTTCTTTTTTCCTATTCCAAAATTGCTCACAAATCCTTCTGACCTTTCTGTCTTCCCGTTCCCAGGCATTCTAATACATTCTTCAACCCCAGAATTCGGTCCAAAAGAACCGCAAAGCCCTCACAAAGTACCAGGAGGTACTTATACTAGGTACTTTCCTACGTGTTCTCGCTAATTATTGTTATTGTTTTTTTGCCCCTATTTTCTCCCTGTTGTTTGGAAGATTACGGAAGCATTTAAATAATTATGCCCTGGATATACATACATGGGTATACTGCATCAGGTGATATGCTTCTATAGCTTTTACTGGTACTGGTACTATTACTGTTACCTACACTGCTATATTGACTGACGGGTTTTGTTTATTAAGCAAGGCTATAACCGTGAAATTTAAATCCTTAGGGTACGGACGGACGGACGGACAACTCGTGCCTATTCTAATATCTGTACTAGACCTACGATTTGAGGCACACACTATATATGTCTATAATTATACTGTAGGTCGTGTTTATACAGTGACAGGTGACAGAGACTAAAGAGTCAAGAAGGAGAAAGTGAAATGATTATGAACCGTGTTAAGTACAGGAATAATAACTTTACCTTACATTGCATTGCATTGGTGTATTCATATATCTGTCTAATTTCTGGGCATTGTGTTAGTGTTTTATAAAATGGCATAAAAAATTAAGCTTTGGTTCTAAATTATTTATATTTTAATAAGTGAATGACGAATTCATGCGTAAAAGCGATGCGACTACTCAACTCTACAGAAGTAAATTACTCGTACCTTTCAACTTGGAATAATACCGCACGCAAAAGGGCTCTGAAGCTTGTAACGACTATGCCATGATTACGCTACTACTTAGTACTTACTAAATGAGCATTATAATATTATAGGTAGATTACGTAATACTATATTTATTCATTATGGAGAAGCATACCAAAAGTTATATGTACGAAGGGACTTTGCGTTGACCGTAAAGTGCATGAAGTGACACTCTCACACTGATAGGCATAATTTTAAACTGTTTGGGGCGAAGAAAAAAATTGTATTTACACTGAATTTGCTGGCTTAAAATTTCTTTACGCGTTGTACATACTGGTTACGAGTCCTACTCGTTTGTCATTTGTATAATTAAGTGACTGCAATTAAATGGGTGACTAACAGCTTAGTTTAGGCTTATGAAAGTGTGCAATTTCATATAATTATCGAAGGGACAAAATGGAACAAGTTTACGTAGGTTCTAAGTTGTTTGCTATTTTAATTACGGGCTAATGAGAACATTATGCATTCAATGGACTTAGCGGAGCAGTTATACCTTCTTGGATCCATGTAAATATCTATAAATACATATATATACATAGTCTCGTTTTTTGTGTTACGTTACAGAAAGTAAGTAGCTGGGCCTGCATTGGATTGATTGGAACAGGAATCATATGTTTGGCTACTAAACCTCAAATGCAAAACAAAAATACTATTGAGACTTTGGTGAATACAGTAAGTTGTGGCTTGCTTCTAGCAATCATAGTGTAGCTGGTACCTTTTTCGGTGGGTTTATATTTACCGACTAATATTTTAGGTAATGGCTACTTACTTACTGGTATATTTGTGTTTGTATGTACTCCTTCTGGATTATACACCAGAAGCAATCAAGGAATGAAGGTAGGTGTCTAATGTCTACATAGTATAACAAATTATGAGAAGGTAAACTCCGATTCGTAATGACTAGGTTTTGAGAGCAACAAGAACAACCTGTTCATCGGTGGTGGATACTGCTACATAAGTCTTACGGAGGTAAGTTAGGTAGGTACTTGTAACCATAGTTTTGAACGCCACTTGTCAATAATTTGTATGTATTTATAGTCGATCAAAATTGATTTGGTCCTAAACTTAATAACTATGTAGTTATAAAAAAATGACTCGGTACAAAAAAAAGAAAACTATTGATTGGACTTACGGCATGAGATTTCTCTTGTCATGGCATCTTTGGGTTTAGAGTTCTTGGAGGAGACTCCAATGATGGTTTCCATTGGAACCTCCGTCCTGGGAATGGACACGGCATGAGGCGGAAGGTAGATCGGTTCAAGTATACCAAAATTACATTCGGGCGTCACCGACTTATGGCATGCTGCATGGGCAGTTATGCCACACCATTCGCACCTGTAATCGTTTTCAATCCCGTCATTATATGTCTACATGCTCTGGATAGTTTTACCAAAACTCAAAAATCTCTTGTACATTCTCTATTTCACTATCTGTCTGCACCCTGCACTACAAACACATAACAATCGTTTCCAGTAACTAAGGATTAGTTATACCTAAGTACCTAGTTTACATTCCAACTATAGCTCCTGCGACCTGTCCTTAACTTTATATTTGAATACACAATAATCGTGCACAAATTATACTGGGTCTCTATCCTTTCTACGCAAATATCGATTCAATCGTTAAGAACAACGAAATTCTGGATGTTTAAATAGTCGCTTGTGTTTTTAGCAGCAGTAGTTGAAATTAAATTAAATTCTAGTCAACAAACATTTTGTGCCTCTGTCATCTCGACAATTTTAGCTCACACGAGCGGAATACTAGTTGACTGGAACAACAAGTTAAACGGAAATACTGTTTTGTCATATGGCTATTTCCTGTGTGTTGAGTTGAGTGGAAACTTAATCGAATTATTGAATTTTCGAATTTAAAGTGCATCATGCATACTGTGTTTCTAAATTCTGGGATTTGCAAAAATAATGCCTGCATAATTGGCACTCACACTGCCTCTATTATGTATGTATGTAAAGGGCACCACGTAACCATTGCCCCCTCCTCCCTTCAACAGCTCAAACTAGCAAAGTTGGCAATCATGTTACAAGTTACAACATATTTTATAGAGAATTTTATGCAGATCTTGCCCAGTAATCAGTTTTGATATCGGTTTAAAAACAAACAAGTTATAACCAAAAAACTAATACATTGCAACTAAGAATACCTAGCAAAAATTGATTTTGTCTCGGGTTCTTGGTCATAACTATTTTATTTTTAAACCGATTTTAAAACTAATTACTGGGCTAGATTTGCAATAAAATTCTCTATAAAATGTGTTATACCATGATTGCGCGACTGATTGGTGGTTTGGGCTGTGGAGAGAGAGAGGGGGGAGGGGGGGGGGTGAGGCGGGCGTACTTAATTTGTCGACCGTTCGACCATTTATGTACCTGCTACAAACCTAAGGCGTCCGTCTACATGGTTTACTTGCGAATTTAGCTCAAAATTTATAAATGGACGCTTCCCCCCCCCCCAAGTAATTGTTTGTAATATGGAACTTTCTAGTTAAATGCTAATCGATAATTATACTTTTGCTTAGTGTTTCCTGAAGGTAAAATGAATTGATTGTGCTTACTTGTAGCCCGCCAGACATTCACTTGACCAGCACGCTTTCTTGCAAACGGCGCATTTGGAATTGGAAGCGAGATTCCCCTCTCGCCAATGGTGAATGTGCCGGACGGACGACACTTCTCGTCCAGGAAAATAAGTGGCACATTCTTTACAATTCGGCACAGATAACTCCACGCAGTCAATGTGCACAAAATAGTCACAAACTGAAATTGAGTGAGTCCCAAATTGAAATTAGATCTTACATTTTACATTTTACAAAATTCTAATCCTACTCATTAAAGATAATAAAAAGTTTTTTTCAAAAAATGCAAGTGTCAGTGACCAGTGACGTTTAAATCTATAATTTGAATAATCACGATATTTAACTACGAACACGGAATTATTGCAATGCAATAATGCTAAAAATGAACTCACTTTCACATCTAACAGCTCCACTGTCATCCAGTCGCTTACGGCATACCTGACAAAATTTTCTTTTGAAGTGCCCCGGCTCTGACCAACAGTGAGCCACCGGGGTCTACAGGAATGTAAAATAATTATGCATCATTATATTATACGTTTTATACTTTCATACTTAAATAAATACATAAATTAAAACGGCTTTTTTATGATTTTGTAATAATGAAAAGCAATGTAAGAATAAGAGAAACTTTATCAGTGTCATATTGGTTTATGAAAGTAAAGTAAAAGGAAAGCTCAAAACATTGCGACTCATAATAAATGATTATTTTGTAGTAATTTGCATATGCAAAATCAGTTAAAAAACTTGAGGAGACATACCTTCACATGGGTCATGGCAATAGTAGAACATGGCGTTATTACTGCTTTCAGACATCGTTCGTGCACCACAAAATTACAAACTGAAAATTTCAAATAAACGTCATCCATTTAACTTTACATGGTAATGTAGACATCACAGAACTCATAAGTATAACCCACAACAATAATAGTCAATAGTCAAATACACACATTTAAAATTACTGTCTGGCAATACTCTTCCAAGATTTTAAAATAACAAAAAATGAAATAGTCTCAACTCGCATCTAATTTCGAATTCTAATTTAATGTAATATACATTCCATTTAAAAGCAACCGTCTCCTGTACTGTGAGCCATCAAATGATGCACACAAATTATTCCGGAAGCTATTCAGATTTTGACAAGCCACCCCCGAACTTCCCCACGAAATAAATATTTATTTTTTAAAAATCTAATGATCGAACATCCACAATTTTTGATCGAAGAGACTCCGTTACAACTAAAACATTTACAAAAGAATGAACAGAGCACATGGGGTGAACTTCCTTGTAGACAGATAATTACTGTAGTTGTACACTTTCCGCTTCACTTTCCTTAAGCGTGAACGAACTGGCTCATTTTACATTTTCTCACGAGCGAGTAAAAACAGACAAAGAGAGAGTTGAAAGTGAAAGTCACATTGAGTTGCTCGAAGAGTGCAACAATGTAAGTGAAAGTTTGTAGGGGAGGATGTATGTGTGTGTGTAATTGTATAGTGTGTTCGGTTATCTTCAGTGTTAGGGGATTTGAGATGAAGTACAGATAAAAACGGGGTTGATTTGGATGGGATTACAAAGGATTGTTCGGGTCAATTTAAAGGGTCAAAGAAATAATTGTTAAGGATAATGTCGGTTTTTTTTGGGGGTTAAAATTGTACTGTTTTGATAATTGTGTGGTTACCTTCACAAATGTATCCTTGTTGAATAAGACCCCATAGCATATCGGTGCAGTGATGGCAGAAAGTGGGCTTGTGGAAAGTCTTTTTGGCAAAGAGATGCCCATGTTGAGCCATCACCCACCCGTCAGCACCACATCCGACGGACGAGCTGATCACCACTTCATTGTGTTCACTAAATTAACGACACGACCACCGTTCTCTGTCAACTCTACACAACAACAACAACAATTGTCATGGTCCACTTGGATAATACTCATTGTCACCGTGTACGCCATGGTTCCTTCCCTTTCACTTTCATCATTGCGACTGCGATTGACACACCTCTTGAGCATCCCTCAATCAATTTATACGGTCCCCGGTTTTCTCCCGCTTGCCACCTATTCCCCCCTCAACCAACTCCAGCTCTCCACTACAGAGCTCCCAGCAGCAGCAGCAGAAGCAGAAGCAGCAGCAGCACAGCACCAGGAACTATACCACCAGCACCCACCACCAAACCATCCACTCACTGCCACCAGCCACCAGCTCCACAAGACCAGACCAGAGCAGAGCAGAGCAGAACAGAGAAGAGAAGACCAGAACGGAACAGGACGGAACGGAGTCAGACGAGACAAGACCAGACCGAGAGATCTGTATAGGCCTCTGGAAAGTGGAAAGGGGCCTCTCAACTCCTACATCATAGAAATGACTTTCTTCAGACACTCAAATGGCCCATTTCCCAGTTTTTTTGGACTTGAATTTTAGATTTGGCCTTTTTTGAAAGGGTGTATTTTATGTTTTTGCACTTTTGTAAATGTGATTATCATATTTGCAAAGTTTCTTGTAGCCCAAATCCTCTGGCATCATATTTGGAAAGTTCCAAGTGCATAGCAGGAACTCAGTAGAGGAAATTCCGTATGAAACCATATAGCACGGGCCATTCTTACATACTCGGTCTTTCCCGCCTATGCTCCTCTTACGTAGTTTCTTACGTCTGCAAAATATTATCATTATAGCGGCCCTGTAGTGGAAAGTAGGCCTCTCCGTTTATAACTGTAGCCTCTTCCTATCTCCCGACTCCGCTGCGTGGCCCCGGTCCCGCTCCGCATGTAGAGAAAGCCTATCGTGCATGGGCGGCGGCTATAGAGCCTAGCCGGGGAGGAGGAAGGACGTACATGGTGAAATTGCGTAAGCAAGGTGCTTCCTTGGGTACGAATTCCATAGACACATTTTTGCAACCTTCCGCAAACTAGGGACAAACACACGCACGCACTTTCTATGTAGCACACGACGAGTCAATTATAAACTTGGATAGTTTTTCCTCAATGAAATCTCCCTGTGAACAGAGTCAATGCACACACGATGACGTACCCACCTACCTAACTACACGCAGTCCGCATTTAGAACTTTATTGAACTTATTTATACACGCGACCGTCCTGACCCTAATAATAACAATAGTCTTTTTCCCTCTATTTTTGTTTTCCCTTCCAGTCCGTACACACTTTCCCCCCTCCACCCATCCATCCAGTACTTGTAGCTCCTCTCAGCCCAGATGATACTCCTCCATTCAAAAATGTATCTTTAATTCATCTCTTTTAAACATTCCCAAAGTAGCTTGATCTGATCTAGTTACACCCAGGTTTGTTGTGTTCCCACTCTGTTATCTGTTTTTTTTTAAAAGAAAGATTCTTTACATACCTAAGTATCTCAAATGTTGAATGTGGAAATGAAAATACGGATAATGGCTCTTTTGACTGTGTCATATATATATA